>JAHKKF010538633.1:1927-14558 GCA_019740295.1 Labeo calbasu
TTTTTTGCTATAATATAGAAAATGGGGGGAGGGGTCACTTTATTTATTTATTTTTACCCCTGATAAAGTCAAATCCCTCCAAGCACAAGCTAGTTTCTGGGCTTTAGGCATAATCAGCTAACCCAGATGAGACAGTTATGTGTTGCAATGAGCAGTCAAGAATGATATGAGAAACAACTGAATGTGTGAGTAAATTACATCATCCAGATATAATTTAGTAATTACTGAAGCTAAGTTATAGACTTATATCAAGTTTTCTGTGAGGATTAGGAGACCAGAAATGTTGTCTAGGTGGATAACTCATTAGGTTTCAATACAGCCACTGTGAAACAGGTGAAAAACTTCAGCTCTACCCTCCTCCCTGTGGAATCGTTTCTTCGATACTTGGATATCTGAGCTGAGGGAGGAGTGATTAGGAAAACACGCCTCTCTTCTCATTTATACAACTTCACTGGAAGCACTTCAGGAGTCGGGCAGCGGCACGCGTAGAGGGCTTCGCTAACTTCACCAAACTAATTTCTATATCAATGGTATTTCTTCTTTAATTTTCTGGACTTACACAAACGCAGAAATGACTCTACCATACCCCCACAGTGTAACGACACTGAAGACAGTGACCGTCGCGGAACCGAGCACACAGACTGTCCTGACATCCTCTCCTGTCGGGATAAGCGAAGGTTCGACGACCTACCGAACGGTAAACCTCGCGGGAGCTCAGCTGCAGCCGGTCCAGTACATTAACAGCCAAGTGGACGGGAACGTGATGTACGGGGGCGCACGTTACCTGGTGCCTGTGCAGCAGCGGCCCGCGGAGTCATTCGTGTACCTGAGTCAGGCGCCGCGCGTTGTACAACCTGTGTACGTACAGAACGTTCAGCCCGTCAGCGTCAGCAGCGTCAGTAGCGTCGACGAAACCGACGTCTACAGACAAATAGTAAGCGTTCATTTTTAATTCTTCCCTTTCATTTTGTGTTACATCAGTGTCCAAAGGTTACATCTAATTAAAATACAATTTAATTAACATAGTATTTACAATGTAACTGCTTACTGGGTTCCAGGTAGTTTAGAAAAGTGGAGAAAATTACCAAAATTGGCAAAATTACCAAAATTGGTGCTGATCAGGTGCTGTCGTTTCAATACAGCTGTATTGAAGGTAAATGTCAGCACAAAATGTAATTTAAAAGTTTTAGGTTACTTTAGCGCCCCCTATGATCAGACGTTGTTTGACATGAATCTGGACATTTTGCTTACAAGATACAGATCAAGTAGCCATTAATGGGTTACACCTACACAAAAATATTTAATTAAAAATTCAAAGTGTCACATATGGCCATTTAATATGCAGTCACATTTTTAAACCCAAGTAGCTCATTTTTCTCTCAGTAAAATTTGGTATAGAGCTAAATTTCAATAATTAGCCTTGTAGAATTTAAACCCTGGACCACAAAACCCTTGTTCACCATCTGAAAGCTGAATAATAATAATAATAATAATAAGCTGTCAATTAATGTATGGTTTGTTAGGATAGTACAATATTTGGCTGAGATACAACTAATCAAAAATGTCGAATCTGAGGGTGCAAAAAAAAAAAAAAATAAATAAAATAAATAAAGTCCAAATTAAGTTCTTAGTAATGCATATTACTAATCAAAAATTAAGTTTTGATATATTTACAGGAGGAAATTTACAAATTATCTTCATGCAACACGGTCTTTACTTAATATCCTAATGATTATTTTTAGAAAAATTGATCTTTTTGACCCATACAGTGTGTTTTTGGCTATTGCTACAAATATACCCATGCTACTAATGACTGTTTTTGTGCTCCTGGGGTCACAAATGCGCTGATGTGAATTGGAGAAACTGGGGATGGTTGACATGCTGTATCTAAGTAATTGTATGGTTTAGAGCTGTAAGTGCAAATAAACAGATGTTTGTTATCTGTAGCAGAGGTTTTGTGTGTTGGCTTCAAATATCTAGAAATGTAATGTAGTCTTCCAAACTAAAATTTTAAATTTCATTTTTTTTTTCGTATGGAGACAGTATGGAAAAGTGAACTATACAATAAACTTAAATGACAGATTAAGAGCAGGACTAAATTTTTCATACTCAGTTTGGATCATGTTGTCACATGTATTCTTATGTTTTATGGGTTTATTTATATTTATTTTATTTTTGGCCTTTTATGTATATTGTTTAACTGTTTAAATTTTGCTGAAAAGCCTGTAATATGCTGTTTAAAATCAGGTTCTGTTGTGGCAAATTGCGCCATTTAATACCACACCCTGCTATTGATCATTGTATGTTTTTTAATCTGTTTTTTTTTCTTTCTTCTGGGCAGTAATGGTCAACATGTTCAATAGTTTATTTGCAGTCAACAAAGTTTATTCACTGGAATAAAAAGTGTGACAACTATAAGCTTACCTATATATAAAACGTACGAAATTATAAATCACTATAGTGTACTCAACATTTGAAGTGGATCAAAACTTATCATCAAAGTTGTCCTACAACTAAAACAATACCTGTTCTTGTCTTAGGACAGCTTTGATGAACTTTTTTGATCCACCTCAAATGTTGACTACTATATATTATATAAGTTAACCTAAAATGTTTGATAATGCTATAATTATAATTATTTATTTTTTTTCTTTTGCACCAAACATACCAAAAACATGAAATCTTTCAGGGATACAGGTTACAGATATTGCACAATGCCTTTTTTGGTACTTTTTAGCAAATGACACTGCATTTAAGAGGCAATTATTCATTAATGTTTTCTTCTTCTGTACTCAGAACATAAATGGACAAACATCTGTCTGCAGCCAGTTATCCAGTCCAATCAAGAGCCCTGAACCATCTGAGGTAATGAAATAACATTCACAGTGTATGCAAACAGGCAAACATAACATTTAAGGCTGAAAACTGTTTGTATGCATTCATGTGGTTAGCACACACACACACCTAAAGTTACCCTTGACTTGACTTTCATGCCTTTACATGGAATAAACAAGCAATAGGTACTGTATTACACACGCTTTCTTTTGGGTTTGTTCGTGCCGCTGGCTTGTGAGCTGAGCTGGGAGAACAAGCTTTAATGTAAGCCAGGCTTTAGTGTGTGTGCAGTTGCACGCACATGTGAATATGACAACAATTTATGCGTTTGAGCACAAGTGCAGTACCTGCAGGGTTTAGGGTGTGTCCTGACAGAAAGAATGGACTCTGTAATTCCCAGAGGAGACCGTGTGTTAACGCCCATTTAGATTGGGCCTGACAATAGTCATAATATTGCAAGAAAAGTGTTAGAGGGAGTTGTCCTTTAACGCAACTGTTGCTGTCAGCAAGCCTTCAGGTAATAATAACACGACAGGTGTATGTTGGAAGAGCTTAAATGTGTACTACTAAACAAACACCTTGCTTTACATGACAAAATATTATTTTAACTTGCCACAGAGCTGTAATCACACAAATAAAATATTTCAAAAGTTAGTGTATCTGTTTATTAAGAAGAGAACAAAGATCATGCTTGAGAGAGAAATTAATTTGACTAATTGAAACTTTTCACTGTACAAATTCGCAGGTCTTTCAAACATAAAGGTTGGTAACCAGCTGAAGACAAATCATGCATTGCATTAATTTTGTACGTTGTCAGGTTTCTAACAGCTTTATATTTAGGATGGTCTGTATAGGTGCTGAAAATTCATTCTGTGGGTTTATCCCATAGATGTGACTGTCTAGTGTGTTCCGTGTAAGGTTGAGTCATCAGTCTTTCAAAAAGCAGTTTGAAAAGCATTACACGCAATAATTTAAGGAGGGTTGTCATAGGGTTGTGCTTGCAGACATGCTGGGACAGGAGTTGGAAGCTCATCATCAGCTTCAAGTTTCGTACACAAAGGTGGATTTTGTTGTAATTAGGCGTCTTGCACTCAAGCACACTTGGGTTGTCTTAAAGGTTAGGTTTGTAATGTGAGATAGCATTGAAAGCTGATCAGGAGTTTTACATGATGTCATTATGATGTCATTGGCCTGAGTTGAGCTTGAGTTCCTGAGTATTTCATGAGAAGAAAGTGTAATGCATAACTTAATGTGAAGGTTTTTTATGTTTTGATGAATTGAAGCAACTAATGTGAACTGGACTCCTTGGTCAGCAGCAGATTTGATACAATACAGAACTTATAATAATTACTGAGGTGTTGTTACTTGTTAAATGACAATTAGTAATCAAATATTTATGTGAATTTGAATATTTCATACTAGTTACTTAGGATTTGAGCTGTTGAGTGAAAACGTTTGTCAGGGATGTATTAAATGTGTGCAGAAAAAAAATAGCTATTTAAAGTGATAAATAAAACATGTATGCATTTTAGCTGGCAAAAGTGCTACCGGATCCACTAAATTATGTCAGCAAACATATCTGTAGGAGTGGATTGAGCTATCTATTTAGTTGACTATTGTATAATATTGCAGTATTTTACAGATTAATTCTCTGCCATGGATTTTCCCAAAGTAATCGTTTTACATAAAACATTTTGCCTTATACACTACCAGTCAAAAGTTTTCGAACAGTAAGATTTTTGATGTTTTTAAAGTCGCTTCTGCTCAACAAGCCTGCATTTATTTGATCCAAAGTACAGCAAAAACAGTAAAATTTTGAAATATTTTTTACTATTTAAAAATAACTGTTTTCTATTTAAATGTATTTAAAATGTAATTTATTCCTGTGATTTCAAAGCTGAATTTTTAGCATCATTACTCCAGTCACATGATCCTTCAGAAATCATTCTGATATTCTGATTTGCTGCTCAAAAAAACATTTTTTATTATTATTATGTTAAAAACAGCTGAGTAGATATTTTTTTTAGGTTTCTTTGAGTAGAAACTTCAAAAGAACAGCATTATGTGAACCAAAATCAGCATTTATCTGAAATAAAAAGCTTTTTTTTATTTCAGATAAATGCTGATTTTTGATCTTTCTAAGAATCCTGAAAAAAATGTACTCAACTGTTTTAAGTATTGATAATAATAATAATAATAATAATAATAATAATAATAATGAACAACAAATCTTGAACAGCAAATCAGCATATTAGATTGATTTCTGAAGGATCATGTGACACTGAAGACTGGAGTAATGATGCTGAAAATTTTGCTTTTTTTCACAGAAATAAATTACATTTTAAAATATATTCAAATATATTTAATTATTTCAAATAGTAAAAATTCTTCACAGTATTACAGTATTCTGCTGTATATACAGTGTTTTGCTGTATTTTTAATCAATATATTGATGAGCAGATGAGAATTCTTAAAAAAAAAAAACTATAAAAATCTTACTTTTGATTGGTAGTGTTTATACATTTTTTAATAAAAGCACATTTGGAAATGGCTTCATGATTGTATACATTATTAGTGGGATTTGGATTTTTAAATGGATGTTTAAATTAAAAACTTTGACTTTAAACTTAAAACTCTTTACTTGACTCTGACTTTTTCCCATGATTTGACTGCTTGACAGCTCATGATTTAGGCTTAACTCTTGCAAAACAGTGACTTGGAGCGAAATCTAAATGCAAAACCATGCTAAGTTTTAATTTAATGGAGGAATTACAGCATATAAAAACAAAATTTTCCACGTGTAGTCCTTGGGTGCGTGAGAACATTTGAACGGGGCGTAGGTAAGACCTTAAGTAAATTATCTTTTTAAATGAATCAGAAGGAAACAGGATTGCTTGATTATAAACGGCTTCAAAAAATTCAACAACAGTGAAAAAGGTTCTTTGCAAATGAATTCAGTTTATTTTCATTTAGAACAATCACCTAATGAATAGTTTGAAATTATATTGTTTAACAGCACTGATCTTTTTTTAATGATGTTTTATAATGCTTTAAAAAAGTACCTTTGTTTCTTCAAATGTTAAATCTCTCACTTTCTCTGTATCTCTCTCGCTGGCTTCCTGTGGTCAGACACAACTTGAAAACTGAGCTCCTCCTTCCTTTCACTGTAGACCATAGCAATGACCTGCTGTTCTTACAATGGAACAGAGAAGCTTTTGGTTTGCACGTCGACCTATTTTTGCAGACAGTAAGGTATTGTGGCAAGCCAAAAACCAGAAGGGAAATACAGTCGCAGGTTTAGGAGCGATGATTGCGATGACAGCAATGTCTTCATACAGCATCTTTTAATAATTCTTGCAAATATGCATATCAAAAGATTAGATAAGATATAGCTGTTTGATTTAAAGCTACAGTCCCTAATTTCTGGGTAATTATTAGATGATAAAAATGTACACCATTTTGCCCGCTCAACCGCATGTAACTTTCCAGAACCTGTTTTTCAAAGTTTAATGACTTTAAAGTTTATACAGCATTTGAACATAAGAATGTGTCCTGTGTGAACTGACTTGGAGTCTTGGAGTTTACATATATAATTAATTAGAGAAAAATTATTAATCAAATGACAGCCCTAATTATGTTTTCATGCTGTTCATTTTTAAAGTTAAAACCCCTACAGCTGATTTAAAGGCCAGAAACAAAGTATTTTTCAGATCTTTATTAACATGCTGGGATGTATGCAAGTTTTTTGTGTGGATCTGCTTTCATGTTTATTTTAGGACTACAGATTACAACTTGATGAAGCACTTCCTGTGCATTCCTGTGCAGAGTTACTCAGTGCTGCTGTGGGAATCGAGGTTACAACATCACAACCAAATAATATTTGCATATAAGAGAGAGTTCAGGTGATCTTGAATTACTCCAAGAAATCTTGTGTGCATTGACTCTTGACATAACATATATACATATATATATATATATATATATATTATTCAGTATGTAGAAATGGGAATTTGTTAAACTTGAGTTCTAGTTATACTACCTCTAGTGAAACTAAAAGCACTAAACTCTATTATGTGCCCTTGCTTGCTGTGAGCTGAACCTGCTGCAACTTGTCAGACGCTAAAAGTTACTAATGTCCAAAGTACGTTTAAATCATTGATAATTTCTTATCTTTGTAATCTTGTAAGAACACACCCAGACACAATCTTTAATTCACACAACTCTGCATTTACTCATGCACAGCTAATCCAATAAAAGTCACAAGTTTAGTGAAATGCGCAACTGTTAACAAGCTCGGCTCTTTGTTGTTGCTGCTTCAAACCGGTTTCGGCACAGCAGTCTCAGTAGTTAGTCCACGCACACACACCCAGTTAACACTGTCACTGCTGGTCTTTCTGCCACAGAATGTGTGGAATGTTCTCAAGGACTGACACACCCGCTATCAAAAACACTTGTCTTTTTTGTTAGAGCTCTCTAAACAGATGCTAACGCCTGCAAACACCTGGACAAGTCTTTCCACAGTCATTTGTATTACACATTTTCTAAAATGTTGTTTACGTATGCAAATAATGTATTATCTAATTAAATATGCAATATTTTGCATATATTTCCAGAACATAAACACTCAAAAAGTGTATTTTGGATGTTTTATTTCCTGTGGTCTGAAACAACAGATTTTGGGTAGAAATAGGACTTGGGCATCAGCCATTCACTCCTAACATTTTAACTTAGAAAGTAGAAAACCAAGGAGTGATGGCTCAGAATCATGAGTAATGTTATATGGGTAAGCAGCTTACAATTATGTCAACATGATTGAAATATTTAAACCTAAGATTTTATGTAGTGTCAGTTCATTTGTAATTCTGGATGAAACTAGACCCTGACAGTGAACCCTCAGTGTGTGATTCTCTCCTACGAATCAATGGAATCCAGCTCAACCACTCAGACACACCTCAAGTTCTGGATGTTACTGGAGGACTGACAGAACTGTTGCTCTGCGCCTTGCATTCAATGTCGTGCCATAAATCATTTTTAAATACTACCTAAACACTGCTAATGCTTTTAGAATGCAAAACATCGATCATTATGAAACACTAATATATAGGAATGAAAACACTATTAAATATTAATGTACTAAAATAGAAAATTTGCCCAATAATTATTTTTAAAGGCGTCACTGGATGCAAAATTCACTTTTACATGTTTATTGAACATAAATGTGTTTTTGCAGTGTGTGTACACATCCATCCTATAATGATAAAAGTCCACCCAGTTCTTTTTTAAATTAAATGTATTTTTAAATCAGACTAATAATAGCAAGCTAGATTTAAAAGCATAAAATCCCAGCCTCTCTGCAAATCACCAGCGACACCATAAGAGATGACGTTAGTGCAGGGTTGTATGCATCGCTGTCAGATTACCTCATGTTTCATATACCTGTGAGAAAACTTCACTGTACAAAACTCATAGTATTACAATAATATCACCTTCCATTCTTGCTCACTCTGCCATGGCTCAGAAATGAAGTGTCATGTCTGCGCAAACAAATACATATGTTGTATTGCAAATATACATGTTTACAGGCAGGTAGGACAGCCTTGGACTAAAGGATATGATAGGACGAGCATTTTATGGTCCTACGCCTTCCACAGATGATATAAATACCATAAATACCATAAATATAAAACCACTTCACTTAGAGATTGTTATCGGCATGCGTAGAAACTTTTAACCAGCATAACAAAAAATGTTTTGAAAAGAGAAAACAGACATCAAAACGTGACATTATGATATTTTACAGCAGAAATGATGGATAATGTTTTGATTAACATGACAGAATTTATTTATTTATTTATTTCCCCCCATTGCAGAATGTAACTATATTACCATCCAACACTTTATATGTGACCCTGGCCCACAAAACCAGTCATGAGGGTAAATTTTTTTAAATTGAGATTTATACACTTGAAATTTATTCTGAAAGCTGAATAAATAAGCTTTCCATTGATGTATGGTTTGTTAGGGTAGGACAGTATTTGTCTGATATACTACTACTAAAAAATCACAAAGAAGAAAATCGCCTTTAAAGTTGTCCAAATAAAGATCTTAGCAATGCATATTACTAATCAAAAATTATTTTTTGATATATTCACGGTAGGTAATTTACAAAATATTTTCATGGAACATGATTACTTAATATCCTAATGATTTGTGGCATAAAAAAAAGGATAATTTTGACTCATACAATGTTTTGTTGGCTATTGCTACAAATATACCCGTGCTACTTACGACTGGTTTTGTGGTCTTGGATATGTAAAGTATGTCCAATTTTATCTGCCTACATACAGTATACTCCAACATTATATACTTTTGAACAGTGTGTATTGTGAAAAGCACTATACAAATAAAATTGAGTCAACATTGAAAAAATGTTAAAAATGCTTGTACTGTCTGATCATAATGTGCATCTCCAGTGCTACTGATGCTTTGCATTGTTCGAATGACAATGTATGGAATGCAAAATTTGCATAAAGACCCATGCACCAAATTTTTTTTACCACTCCCCAGGAGGCCTTAAGTATTTGTGGTCCACTCAGTTCATGGCATGTAGTTTTGTTTGCTGCTTTTAAGAGTGTTGTTAGATAAATCACTCAGGAGTGTCTGATCGGGATTTATACACAGGGGTGTGGTGTTTCACTTACTGTTCTTCGAGGTGTGGACTGGCTGATGTCTTTCACTCACAACCTAGTGTAAAGAATTTAACACATACTTGAAAAAGCTAACCATCATTTCTTAGCATACATAGATAGAGGTTGTTGGCTTCTTGTGAAGCTTCCTTCGTTTTGACGTACTAACTGTTATGTAAGAATCACATTTTGCATGTTTCAAGGAAAAACAGCGTTAATCCTGTAGCTGATTTGTTTGCTTAGTTGAAGGGTTGGCAAATTTACAGCATGGCATATTTTGTAACTCAACCAAAGTTCTGCACTCCCACGCAAATTATAATGTTTTCACATTCTTTACGCCTTTTCCAGTCGGAGTTGGTGGAAACTTCAAGCATTCGAGAGGAAGTTGTGGATCTGAGAGAAATAAAGAATGGCCTCTCTGAGATTAAGACGGAGATTATCGACGTGGAACCGGTCGTCAAGATGGACAACCGCTTCTTTGGCGAGCTTCTTGCTGAAGTTTACCGCAAGAACTCAGATATTCACACTTGCATCTCTGAGCATGTGGCCAAGATCCGTGGAAGGTGAGGCACTTCTCTCCTTCTGAATTGTAATGATTTTTTTTTTTTTAAATGGTTACTTCAAAATAAATACATTTTTGCAAGCTAATTTATTAAATGGCATTCCTCAGTTACAATTAAGATGTAGTTGTGCTGTGCAAATTGCATTCTTGGCGAATTCCTCTTTGTGTGTTTTAATGGAGATGTTAAGTTGAAGATTTGCATGCAGATAACCCTAACCAGCCATTAACCCTGTCTATCTAGATGATTGATGACTCAACACATACTGAGAAAACCTATTACAGACCATTATCTGAAAGGAAATCTCATCTGTTTACTTAATCTGCAGCCACTTTCTCAAATGACTCATTAGACTGATCAAAAACCTGAAACCTCTACACCTTGTCCAAAACTGTCTAAGAGTTCAATCACTCATTCCAGTGATTCATGGCAAGTTAAGAGGTTATGTATTTTACACCTTGGAAATGATTGTGAGAACAGCAACACCTCTGGACGCCTCTGCTTTAAGGCTCTCTTTTTTTTTTTTTTTGACTCATTCATATTGTTGTTTGTCTATGCAGGAAACACCTTCTGGACCCCACCATTGACTACAAGGTAGGGAGTGGCAAATTGTTTAGTTCCTGTGGAGCTGGCTGAAAGTTTTCCATGTTGCATAAAGGATTTCAAGTTTCAGTTGATTAATTTTAAGCCTTAAAGGGATAGTTCACCCACAAATGAAAATTTTATCATTAATTACTCACCCTCATGTCGTTTCAAACCCGCAAGACCATTGTTCATCTTCGGAACACAAATGAAATTTGAGAGCTTTCTGACTCTGCATTGACAGCAATGCAACTACCATGTTCAAGGCCCAAAAAGGTAGTAAGGAAATCGCTAAAATAGTCCATGTGACATCAATGGATCAAGCATTTATCACCTCACGACTGGACTACTGTAACTCACTTTATGCAGGGATCTGTCAACGGCAACTATCTCGATTGCAGCTTGTGCAGAATGGCGCAGCTAGGCTTCTGACTGCCACAAAAAAGGGAACACATTACTCGGGTGCTATCGGCTCTCCACTGGTTACCAGTCAGGTGTAGAATTAATGTTAAAATTTTTGTATGAGTTTTGAAGGCTTTACATAACTTGTCCCCAAATTACATTACCGACCTCTTAGGGTCTCATACACCAGCTAGGTCACTTAGATCTGTACATCAGTCATTGTTGAATGTGCCTTGGTCAAAAAAGAGGTCAAAAGGGGACTGTGCCTTTTCAGTAATAGGTCCTCAACTATGGAACAGTCTGCCCCTGTACATTCACACATGCTCAGTCTATAGAGGCTTTTAGTTTGGCCTTTGAAGTAGGGATAGTTTGATTTGGGAACCTTTTATAAATATTAGTTTTACTTGTGCGTAAGTTGTGTATGGATTTTATTTTTATTCGTAATTTTGTGAAGCGCTTTGGGCAACAACGTAAATAAATGAAGTTGAAGTTGAAATTGAAGTTGAAGAAGCTTAACCAAAGAAAAATTAAAAAATTAAAATAACGACTGCTTCGTGGTACTCTCTTGAATGTGCAGTGAAGACTGACAGAAATCACTGAATAAAGTTGTTATTTTTGTTTTCTTTTTGTACACAAAAAGTATTCTTGTAATTTAATAACATTATGGTTGAACCACTGTCACATGGAACACTCCACTTTTTTTTTAAATAGGCTCATTGTCGAACTCCCCTAGAGTTAAACAGTTGAGTTTTACCGTTTTCGAACCCATTCGACCGATCTCCGCGTCTGGCGGTAGCACTTTTAGCATAGCTTAGCATAGATAATTTAATCTGATCAATTGAGCATCTCGCTCAAAAATGACCATATATAATGACAATATTTTTCCTATTTAAAACTTGACTCTTCTGTAGTTACATCGTGTACTAAGACTGACAGAAAATGAATGAATTAAGTTTTCTACACTGGTATGGCTAGGAATTATACTGTCATTCTGGCGTAATATTCAAGGAACTTTGCTGCTGTATCATGGGTGCTTTTTAAGTTTTAAATAGGAAAAATATCGAAACTCTTTGGTCATTTTTGAGCAAGATGCTAACGGTCTAATCGGATTCAATGATCTATGCTAAACTATGCTAAAAGTGCTACCGCCAGACCCGGAGATCGGCTGAATGGATGCAAAAACGGTAAAACTCAGCTGTTTAACTCTAGGGGAGTTGGAAAATGAGCCTACTTTCAAAAAAAAGTGGAGTGTTCCTTTAACAATGTCCTTACTACCTTTCTGGGCCTTAAAAGTGGCTCCCGGATTTCATCAAAAATATCTTGATTTGTTTCGAAGATGAACAGAGGTCTCACGGGTTTGGAACGACATGAGGGTGAGTAATTAATGACAGAATGTACATCACTTTGGTTCCCACTTTCACATGTCACTTTTGCATTTGTTCAAAAATAATAAGTTCATACACACAGTAACTTTTCTAAGATTAGAAAGTCTTTTAATTTTATTCATTTCGTTTTCATATTTTTGCTAGGGCATAAAGTAATATAATTTATAGGTGATAGAACTGT
>JAHKKF010538633.1:14608-28900 GCA_019740295.1 Labeo calbasu
TGATTTCAAAGCTGAATTTTTAGCATCATTACTCCAGTCACATGATCCTTCAGAAATCATTCTGATATTCTGATTTGCTGCTCAAAAAACATTTTATTATTATTATGTTGAAAACAGCGGAGTAGTATTTTTTCAGGGTTTTTTTGATGAATAAAAAGAACAGTATTTATCTGAAACAGAAATCATCTGTAACATTATAAATGTCTTTATCATCACTTTTGATCAATTTAAAGCATTCTTGCTAAATAAAAGTATTAATTTGTATAAAATTAATTTCCAAAAAAAAAACTATACTGACTCCTAGCTTTTGAATGATATATTGTATAATGTTACAAAAGCTTTTTATTTTAGATAAATGCTAATCTTTGGATCTGTTTATCAAAGAATCCAAAAAAAAAACTAAAGTACTCAACTGTTTTAAATATTGATACTACTAATAAAAAAAAATGTTTCTTGAACAGCAAATCAGCATATTACAATGATTTCTGAAGGATCATGTGACACTAAATACTGGAGTAATGATGCTAAAAATTTAGCTTTGATCACAGAAATAAATTACATTTTAAAATATATTCAAATAGAAAGCAGTTATTTTAAATAATAAACATATAATTTATAATATTACTGCTTTTGCTGTATTTTGGATCAAATAAATGCAGGCTTGATGAGCAGAAGTTAGTTTTCTTTAAAAAAAACATTAAAAAACTTTTGATTACATAAAATGATACCAATATGCAAGCT
This sequence comes from Labeo calbasu, assembly GCA_019740295.1. NCBI lineage: Eukaryota > Metazoa > Chordata > Actinopteri > Cypriniformes > Cyprinidae > Labeo > Labeo calbasu. The sequence continues at coordinate 15,350 of JAHKKF010538633.1, forward strand.
ACAAGTCACCGGCCAAAATCTACAGCAGATAATTCACAATATATGCCATCACAGAAACTGCCATGTTGTGTTGACAGCTGTCAATCATACCTGGCCCTGCCAGTCTGAGGTGTTAATGAGGATGATGCTGTCGGGAAGATGGCTGTCTGACACCAGGATGTGGTTCAGCTGGTCATAAACTGTTTTACGTGGAATCTATCCGAACCAAACAGACAACACAATTGGTTAAAATAAAAGAAGAAACAGCTGCTTCTGTTTACTAACTTAAGTATATTTGTTGTGTGCAGCAAGGATCTATCTGACCTGTAGGTGGCAGCGTGTGTCAAACGAGCGCTCGTTGTCCAGACTGTTGGCCCTCTCGTTAGGCGGTCGACTGGGCTGCCTCTCTTTAAGTGATGTGCTCCGTCCTCGTCGCCCTGCCAACTTTGGCTCCACCCTTCAGATGACGAGAGAAAGTTGCTCATATTAAAGAATTTTTTTTTTTTAACAAATACACTAAACAGAATGGTATGGAAGCCTGTTTCTGCCACTGAAAAAGTAAATTTGACTTTTTATCTCACAATTCTGACTTTTTTCCTCGCAATTTCGAGTTTACATCTCGCAAGTCTGACTTTTTTTCTCAGATTTGTGTCATATAAACTCACAAGTCTGACTTTTTTCTCAGAACTGTGAGATAAACGCTCATTGCGAGTTATAAAGTCAGAAATTCGGGATATAAACTCACAATTGTGAAAAACAAAGCTAAAAAGTGTGAGATATAAACTTCGGTATATAAAATTCTGACTTTTTTCTTGCAATTCTGACTTTGTCAGATACAAACTCACAACTGCGAGTTATAAAGTCCAGTTTCGAAAGACTGATATGTTCACAGAATTGCAAGATTATATCTCACAATTCTGACTTTATAACTCATAACTGTGAGTTTATATCTCACAGAAAAAAAAGTCAGAATTGCAAGTTTGTATAATGCAATTCTGAGAAAAAAAGTCAGAATTGTGAGATAAGTTGCAATAATCTTTTTTTTTTTTTTTTTTCATTCAATGGCAGAAATGGGCTTCCACAGAACAAAAAAACTGAAAATGTACAGCACCTTGACAGTAATCTAAAATAGGTCATATCTATTATATTCTCTTTATCTAACCCAGTGATAAAATGTTTATATCCTCACCGGTTTGATGGAATGATAAGTGACTCTGTTTTGGTCATCCGGCCAGTAGGAGGCAACCTTTCCATAAAAGAGTCCATGTTGTCCATCATCTCCAGTTCTGTGGTAGGGGTCACAACCTCAGGATGACCCTAAAAGCCCAAAGACACACATAATAAAAGTTCAAAAACACATAATACAATATACACTGTTTTTTCACTCAATTAGTTATGTACTTAATACTTAAGTACACATTTTTGAAGGATGATGCAAAAAAAAATTCACTTAAAGAATTATATATATCTATATATATATATCTATATATCTATATATATATATCAGAGATTTGTCTTAACACTCTATCAATATGTGACCCTGGACCACAACACCAGTCATAAGGTTAAATTTTTCCAAATTAAGATTTATACATCATCTGAAAGGTGAATAAATAAGATTTCCATTGATGTATGGTTTGCTATGATCAAACAATATTTGGCCGAGATACAACTATTTGAAAATCTGGAATCTGAGGGCGCAAAAAAATTAAAATATTGAGAAAATCACCCTTAAAGTTGCCCAAGCAAAGTTCTTAACATTGCATATTACTAATCAAAAATTAAGTTTTGATATATTTACAGTATGAATTTGACAAAATTTCTTCATGGAACATGATCTTTACTATCTTAATGATTTTTGGCATAAAACAAAAATCAATAAATTTGACCCATACAATGTATTTTTGTCTGTTGCTACAAATATACCCCAGTGACTTAAGACTGGTTTTGTGGTCCAGGGTCACATATGCTGTGAGACGGTCAAATAAAAAAGACATATTATAAAAGCAAAATATGTTACATTATCAGAAAATTGATATTTGACCTGATACAAGTTTGGACACGTGTACAAAATGACAGTATTTTTCACTGCAGCGACCACACCGCATGTTGACTCAGTGTGGGTGAATCATTAGCTGTGATTCAGCTTTAGAGCATCTGTCAGGGCTCATCTCAAAACAAACAGTCTTGTGAGTCTTGATCTGATATTCAGTGAATATCTTACAATAGTGAAGGACGTACCATTGAAACATTATCAGATTCATTATCCATCTGAAACTTTCCACCTACAGCCCTTATTTTATCAGGATCCATCTGAACAGAGAAAGAAAGAGAGAGGTAGAGAGTTAGCTGAGGAGTGATTAAACTGAAGTGCTGCTAACCTAGCTTATACTTTCTCCCCATAGGGAATATTGCTTAAAAAAATAAATGTCTAAATATAGTACCATTCCAAAGTCTGGGTTCAGTAAGGTTTTTTAATGTTTCTGAAGAAGTCTCTAATGCTCAAAGCTGCATTAATTTGCTGCAATAATTACTGTTTTCTATTTTAATATTCTAAAATATAATTTATTCCTTTGATGGCAAAGCTGAATTATCAGCAGTCATTTTCATGATCCTTCAGAAATCATTCTAATATGATGACACTGATAATTAAGAAACATTTCTTATTATCATCAAAATGCTTCATATTTTTGTGGAAACATTTTTTTAGGATTTTTAAATTAATAGAACATTCAACAGAAGAACAATTATTTGAAATAGAATCTTTTGTAACATCATAAATATTTTGATTAATTTAATGTGTTCTTGCTGAAAAAAAGTTTAAAATTCTTTCCAAAAAAAAAAAAAACCTTACTTACCAAACTTTGGAATGGCACATATATATTTGGAAAGGGTTAGTATTAGGTTAGTATAATTAGCTTTTGTCAAGTCACTTTAAGTGTATGTTATGTGTGCTTTTAAATATCTTCTAAACACATGAATGTGTTCTTACTGGACTGGGCGGCTCTCTGTGACTCCTAACGCTGTGAATGCTGCCAATTTCTGTCTGAGAGCTGGATAGAGAAATTCCTTCGAAATATGGCCTAAACCACACACAGACACAAAAAAGGGTTAATAAAATAACACATCGCAACATTAACACAGGCACTAAATAAACAAACTCTCTTAATCATACTTAAGTTTGGGTTTTGGGGTGCTGAGAACACTTTCATCGTCATCCAGATCTGGTCCACTGTCACTTGGATTCTCAAACTCTAAACTCTCCAGATCCAGATCTTCCTCTACTTCTGGAGGCGGCTCGGCTGGGTCCTGCTCAGAGTCTAACACCTACAAACAGTTAAAGGTGACATATCATGAAAATCAGACTTTTTCCGAGTTTCAGTGCTATAATCGGGTCCCCGGTGCATCTACCAACCCAGAAAATGTGAAAAAGGAAAACAGTCAATTTTTTTAGTATGCCTTTTTCTGCAAGCTTGTGAAAAAACAAGCTGCTCAGATTTCGCTCCCCCCATGACAGTGTAAAGGGATATTATTATAATATTACTGCCCCTTAATGTGCATGTTTATCGGCATTTAGTTTTTGCAAGCGACAGTGGTGTACCAGTTCTAACGCCACGGCAAAAGTTGGAGTAAAGCACGCTAGCTGTTCTGTCTTTGGCTGCACAGATGAGAACAGAACACTATTTAGAGTCCCAGCCTCAGAGGAGACAAGAGAGCAGTGAATTTATTGATTTATTTACTGTATATTACACTGCTGCCACACAGATCTAATATAAACATGTGATTTCTTTCCCAGCTGTTCATCTTCACAGACATAACCGACTGTTTTTGTAACTCGTGTGAGTTTTTAACATAAACTTGTATGTATTTGACAGTTTAAATGTAATAAGACATGAAAAAGAGCATTATTAGTTCTATTCAGTCCTATTCTGGAAAAGGGGACAGGGAGCAGCAGCTCATTTGCATTTAAAGAGACATGCAAGAAAAACAGCATATGTCTACTTCAAATGTCTTGCTCAAAATAGGCATTTTCAAAATTATATAATAAATAATCTGTGGGGTATTTTGAGCTGAAACTTTACAGACACATTCTGGGGACACCTGAGACTTATATTACATTTTGTAAAAAAGGGCATAATAGGTCTCTTTAAACATTATTTATTCCTCATTTAAACTGCATGGCCGTGCAGGGCAGTAGAGTGAGGGATGGTGAGACACAGGGTCAAGCATAATCTGATGAAACAGAAAATGCCCAGACTCAGCTACAGGGCAATTGATCCCAAAGCGGCATGTGATGTTCCTGAATATTTTTATTGAGAGAGGAAATCAATCAAGGACTTTGCTTGCAACCATCCATGTTCAGTGTAAATCCAGCTTCTTAACAGATTTCAGCTGAGCTAAATGCACTAATGTTATTTCTGCTACTATATTAGACGTTCTAAACGAAATACATTACATGATGATTATATATCTCAAATCAAATTCCAGCATTCAATTTTAAAGAGTTTGCTTTCACTGTACATAAGATATCAATTTAGGAAAAAATAAAAATGCTCAAAGTCTCAGATAAAGTTAGTAATTGTTTTTTTAAGTACTGACAACCACATGTTAGCATATTACTGCAGTATGTAGTGTGTATACTATTTAAAAAATCTATATTTAAATCACTTTGAATTATGTGTATTAAACATATTATTATTTGAATTAAATGTATAAAATATGCTATACTATAAATAAACTTTTATCTCAAATTTATCTCTTTCTTGATTTATTATTTTACTGGAATACCAAATAACATTTTTACACCAGTGTTATTTACTGTTGCAGTATCTATTTATTTTAAAATTTATTCTTGAAATCATATTTAGCTTTTACTTTTATTTTTTCAATTTTCATTTTAGTTGTGTATTTTGTAGTAATTTTGTATCTTTATTAAAAGTCTTTTTCAAAAAGTTTTAGTTTTAGTAATTTCAGTACTTAAACTCATTTTATTTCTGTTAGCTGTCAAGGCAACATTTCAAAGTTTTCATCCAATATTTAGATTTTAATCTTTATTCATACTACTGTTTTTGAAATAGTAGTCAGTATACGATATATACTGGGTAATATTTAGTACGTTGCAAGCTAGTAACTCTGCTGACAGTTCAAACTGCTAAATAACTTCCTGTAATAAAATATTAGGGAAAACCTTCGGTCAGGCTTCAGAAGGTTCCATAATAAGAATCAGCGTCCTGTCAGAACAGGAAGTAACCTGAGACATAATGCTGATGAGATCATGTTTCTGTCCCGCTGGACGTCACTGCTGCTTCTGCACATCACCACACACTTCCTGTCCTTCACAAGAGGACTGACCTCTGAACCCAATGTGGCATGTGTTTATTTTGCTGTGATCAGCATTTTCTTTTTTGGTATGCTTGTCTAAAACGTTGAATATATAGACTGGTGCAGGAACAGAATACTTGCTTACTATTTACTGAATACTATGGTGGATATACTGTATACTGCCTATTTTAAACTTCTTTATACTATGTTTGTCACATGACCTCCTCATGTTGCATGGTTCATTTACCAAGTCTTTTTTTTATCCAATTATGTGTAAAGTGTGTTTAATAATGTAAAACATTTTTTAAGTTTGTTACAATGAAAACTGAGGGTCAAATCGAGTGCTTTGCGGGTATTTTGTGGGGATAAATTCTGCTTTGGCAACTACAGCAGCTCATATAGGTATTTACAGTGTATACATTTGGATAATGTTAACAGTATACACACTATACACCACAGAAGGCATAAAAATAGTATAGCCGAAGTCCTTGTGTCAGTCCCGCTCTCATTGTCCAGAACTCCACTTGGTAAGATTATCAGCAAACAAGGATTCGGTTTCTCTAGCAGTGCTGATTATGCATGGCTAAATTAATCTGTGGAGCCAGGCAAGACTGATCACAGACTGAACAGAATCATACAGGAGAACAAATCATAAAAAATTACTTTATTAGGTAAAATAAATAATAAAAATCAAACCTTGTCGATTAATTCATTATTAAAGTGGTTTCTCTTTAGGTTTTTTTTCTACATTTCTGTCACCTGAGTTTGGGTTCCTTGCTACTGTTGCTTCCTTGGTTGAAGCTTGAGGAATCAAACTTGTTTCATAAACTACCAGTCAAAAGTTTTTGAACAGTAAGATTTTTAATGTTTTTTAAATGAATTATTTTCTGATCACCAAGCCTGCATTTATTTAATCCGAAGTAATATTGTGAAATATTTAGCTATTTTAAATAACTGCTTCCTATTTAAATATATTTTAAAATGTAATTTATTCCTGTGATTAAACTAAATTTTCAACTCCAGTCTTTAGCGTCACATGATCCTTCAGAAATCATTCTAATATGCTGATTTGCTGTTCAAAAAACTAATATTTGTTATTATTATTATTATTATCATTATTATTATTATTGTCAGTATTTAAAAGAGTTCGGTACATTTTTTCAGGATTCTTTGATGAATAGAAAGATCCAAAGATCAGCATTTATCTGAAATAAAAAGCTTTTGTAACATTATACACTATACCATTCAACAGATAGTCAGTAGTATAATTTTTTTGTTTTGTTTTTGGGGGGGAAAGAAATTACAGAAATTAATACTTCTATTTAGCAAGGATGCTTTAAATTGATCAAAAGTGATGATAAAGACATTTATAATGTTACAAAAGATTTTTATTTCAGATAAATGCTGTTCTTATGAACTTTCTATTCATCAAAAACACCTGAAAAAATTCTACTCTGTTTTCAACATAATAATAATAAAATAATAAAATTATGTTTTCAACATAATAATAATAAAATATGTTTTTGAGTAGCAAATCAGGATATTAGAATGAGGATCATGAGACTGGAGTAATGATGCTAAAAATTCAGCTTTGAAATCACAATAAATTACATTTTAAAATATATTCAAAAAGAAAAACAATTATTTTAAATAGTAAAAATATTTCAACATTTTATTGTTTTGCTGTACTCAAATAAATGCAGGCTTGGTGATCATTAGAGACTTCTTTAAAAAGCATTAAAAAACTTACTGTTCAAAAACTTTCACTAGTAGTTGTGTAAATGATAACCTTTACACAGTTAATGAACTGAACTGAATCAAACTAAACTACCTTGAGCTGAATAATGACTATTGTTTTCTAGAGCTGCTTTACAGCAGAATTTGTCTCATTTTCTTTAAGTTTGCATCACCAATTCTGTTATTTTTCTTTTTATTACTATGAAGCTGCTTTGAAATAATTGGTATTTCATATAGCGCTACACTGTAAAAGTGGCTTGGCTTGACTTTATAATATTTAGACTACCTATCATGTGTCAGGTGAGAGGTCTTAGTAAATCTAAAGTATATTTATTTAAACACAAACTAAGTTGCACACAAACATGGATTTGGTCCCATGAGATGGTCCAAAAATATGGTTCACCGCACGAGTCAACCAGCACAACCTAACTAAAATGTATTTAAACACTTCAGAACAAATACACTCTATATTTACTCACCTCATCAGAAACTCTGAAGCGTTTGAGCAATGCCACCACGCGCTGCTTAAAGTTCTGCTGCTAATGGAGAAAGACAAGCACACACACAGACATACACACTCATATTAACAGTCTGTTTACTGTACGATCACATCTGACAGGTATGATTACAGTGAGTAAATTCTCATTGTTCTCTGGCGTTCTTACCCTGGTGATCGATGCCGTCCTGACTATTGACCTTCTCTGCTTTTTTGGTTTTCTCATCTCGTACTCGTCATCCTCAAGATCCTGAGGAGCATGTACATACATGAGTCAGCAGACAAAGAGGATAGTGAGGTTGCTTTGTTTGCGTGTGTTTGTAATCACCTGTCCTTGTGCTGCATCATCACTGGCCTCCTGCTCCGATGAGAAGCTTTCATACTCTTCTTCAGAGTAATTATCTACAAAGTCAAACAAATAATATTATAAAAAGAACAGATCCATTTTTGAATACTGATTGGCCAATACAGCATTCCAGCTATGATAAACCAATAATTAATTTATATAATGCTTGATAACTGATGAACTGACAATATATTATTTACACTACCAGTCAAAAGATTTTGAGCAGAAAGATTTTTAATGTTTTTTAAAGAAGTCTCTTCTGCTCACCAAGTCTGCATTTATTTGATCCAAAGTGCAGCAAAAACAGTAACATTTTGAAATATTTGGACTATTTAAATCACTGTTTTCTATTTGAATACATTTTAAAATTCTAAGAATTTTTAGCATCACTACTCCAGTCACTTGATCCTTTAGAAATCATTCTAATATTCTGATTTGCTGCTAAAAAGCATATTATTATTATTTGTATTATTACTGTTGTTGTTGTTGTTATGTTATAACTCTAGAATTTTTTCAGGTTTCTTTGATGAATAGAAAGTGCAGAAGAACAGAATTTATCTGAAATAGAAATCTTTTGTAACATTATAAATGTCTTTATCATCACTTATGATAAATTTAAAGCATCCTTGCTAAATAAAAGTGTTAATTTCTATCATTTCTTTCCCCAAAAAAATCTGAAGGATCACGTGACACTAAAGACTGGAGTAATGATGTTGAAAATGTAAATTTAATCACAGGAATAAATTACATTTTAAAATATATTCATATAGAATCCGTATGTATTTTAAATAGCAAAAATATTTCAAAATTTTTCTGTTTTTGCTGTACTATGGATCAAATAAATGTAGGCTTGGTGAATAGAAGTAATTTTTAATATATATATAAAAAAGAAATATTTATTTTGTTTACCTGTATGTCATGTGACCATTAACCAGCAGTAGAGAACCATGAATTACTGAAATATTAACTTTTGTGCTGTTATTGAAATATTAACTTTTAAATATTAAATTTTAGGGTATACTTCATGTAAATATTCAGTTTGAGTTTGGGAATGTGTAGTATAAATAAATAAAAAAAATTAAATTAAAATTTAAATTAAATTAAATTAAAATTTTGTGGTTTTTTTTATTTTTTGTAAGAAATTAACTTTTTATAAATAAACATGCACACCATCTCATGCTGATATGCTCTTAAAGAGAAAGCACTCAACAGATAATTCTCTTCATTGGTTAAAACTTTGCCATGATCTTTCACTATGCCTTTAAGCTAATACTACAGGATGATCTAAATTTCAAAATAGGCCGAAATAATCATCCAGTTATTGGCTGAAATTGTAAAGTAAAAAAAAAAAAAATAATGATATTGGATAAAGTGCCAATTGTTCCAGTCACACTAAAGGCCAATTCACACTGCACAGACAAACGCTAACAAACAAGTTGGCCACTGAATGTATAATTTTATGAAAAATAACTCATGTTCACACTGTCTTAACAGACACCAACAAATGCTGACTGAACATGTTCAGTCGGGTGAAAACAAACTCAGACAAACAGCAACAGACGCCGACAGCAGTAACACACACTGACCCAACGAAACCCAATAAACATGTTTGTTGCCATTTGTCTGTGCCGTGTGAATTGGCCTTAAAATACACAATGTAGAAACAAAACACCTGTTTAGTGTACACCTTCACATCACCCATAAACAACACAATTTGTTATTGCCAATGACATGTTAAAGACTAATTAAAAATGTATGTGTATGTTTGGATTATTTTTTACCTGAACATTTGATTTTCTGTCCAAGAATGGCTGCCTCCTCGTGGTCTATAGGCTGACTGGACAGGGAATAGATCCAAATCTCAGCAACTTTACCCAGAAGCTCCTTCTGATTACTGCAAAGAGCCAAGACCTGCCCACCTTCGGCAGGATGCTGCATCACCTACACAAACACAAACAAATCAGCACATAAGCATGTGTATGCTTCAAAAGTTTCTATTAACCTCAATGAAAAATACAAAATACCTCTGCCATGTCTATAGAACCAGCAGCCAATGTCTTGTAACCCAAAATTGTTCGGTTTTTGTACCTCTTCCTCCGCTGAAGCAGGATTTGCAACTTATTTCCCTCACGTTTCAAAAAATGAGGGTACTGTTCACATACAAACATGCACACACAGATAAGAGACAGAAAAAACATCAAATTCAATTTCATAATAAAACACCAGAATGATTATGTCTTGAAAGCAATATTGGCTCTGCTTCAAAACCTACTTAGCTGCCTACACAGGGAGCATTTGCAAGCATCACAGACACACTTTCAAAGCAAAGGGTGTTTCTATGATATCTTCCTTTTGTTTTCATTTCAAGGCTGTGCAGCATGTATACTTGCATATATGCTGCGGAAGCATTCCCACAATGCACTGCAAAGAGTGATGCAGTGTTCCAAATCAATCAGGCAAGGCAGCTGCCCATGTAGGCAGTTCACTAAGTTTTGGAACAGAGCCATTGCTTTTAGAGCCATTTATTACTGCGCAATTCGAAAACGTGTGTTTTGAGGATATCTTTACCTGAAGTGAAAATGTCAGAGCGAGATCAGTCTCCACCCCACCAGCAGGAGGCAGCACTATCTCATGGGAGCGCAGGATTCGCTTCGAGCCCTACAGGCACAAACAGTCACTTTATTGACACACATGCTGTATTTCACCCAATTGTTCCTTCTGTCATCTCTCTGAAGAAACAATTATCCACTTAATTTGTGTTCATGTTTATTGTAGAAGTGTATTGCTGGTCCTTTCTAATTTTGCCAAAAGGAATTTATTCTTATTGTGTATTGAAGAAAAATCTTTTAAGAGAGACCCTTTTCATATTATGTTTATAATTATTTTATTGCTGCCCCTAGCTAAATATTAAATTCATTAATACAAATGTTCAAAGACATTATCTTTATTTTTATTTTCATTAAAGGAGAAGTCCACCGCCAGAACAACAATTTACAAATAATTTACTCTTGTCATCCATGACATTCATGTCTTTCTTTCTTCAGTCATAAAGAAATTATGTTTTTTGAGGAAAACATTTTAGCATTTTTCCCCATATAATGGACTGTTAATATAATGGACTTCCAAAATGCTTTTTAAATGTGGCTTAAAATGATCCCAAATGCGGTTGTAAACGATCCCAGCCGAGGAAGAAGGGTCTTATCTAGCATAATGATCGGTTATTTTAATAAAAATAATACAATTTATATACTTTTTAATGCCAAAGGCTCATCTTGTCTTACTCTGCCTGGACTGTTTTTGTTCCTGTTCATGGCAGTTAGTGTATGTCGACAAACTCCCATCTCATGTTCTCCCTCAACTTCACGATTGTCTTATAATCGCTGTTTTCCTTTTTGTTAAGGCTGTTTGATCTTCTTTGCATGTTCACTTTGAAAAGACTGGGTCGGAACTTCTGCAGCGATGTAGGATGATTTTGAAATGATTTTTGAAGTTGAGGGAGAAAATACGATTGGAGTTTTTCTACATACCCAAACTGTCATGAGCTAGAATACACAGAGTTCAAGGACTGCAAGGCAAGACAAGCATTTGAGAATAAAAAGTATTTAAATTGTATTTTTTGTAATGTAAATAACCAATCGTTTCGCTAGATAAGACCCTTCTTCCTTGGCTGGGATCATTTATAACCGCATTTGGGGTCGTTTGAAGCCGCATTTAAACTGTATTTTGTAAGTTCAAAATCGGGGCACCATAGCAGTCCATTATATGCGGAAAAATGCTAAAATGTTTTCCTCAAAAAACATAACTTCTTTACAACTGAAGAAAGAAAGACATGAACATTGTGGATGACAAGAGGGTGAGTACATTATCTGTAAATTGTTGTTCTGGAAGTGGACTTCTCCTTTAAAGATGTTGATATATATTTGAATTCTTTGAGGGAACTCTAAAAATTAATTGCTTGTAAGGTTGTTTACACTAGTGTATTTTCATTATAAGATTAAGATTATTTTCATTTTAAGATTAAGATTATTTTAAGAAGCCCACTTTCAACTTTGAAGTCAAATTTAAAAAAAGGGAAAATCATATCTTATGCTAGTCATTATTTTAACCACTCCAGTGATTTGTTAATTCCCTGACCTTTTTTCTTGCATACCAATCACATTTGGCAATGTTGAGTTAGCCCCATGTGCCCCTTCATGTGCATGCTGTCTCAGGGGAGCTCGCGCAAAGACAACCAAAAAACTTTGGTGTTTTGGAAACTTCAGAAATCAACACATTTCTGCAATTTTCAGCCATTTCTTTGTTAAGTACATTGTATTGTTGTATAAATGTATTTTTTTGTGTATGAACAAATAGTATGTTATAATTTTATACATTTTTTCTTTAAATGGAAAGATGAGTTTTATTGGCTTGCAAAAAAAGTTAATCTCAAGGTCAAACCATTAGCCTTACTGAAAGATGGACTGTCAAAGAATTAAGCATCTGAACTGCAAACACTAAATGTTTTGTGAATCATTTTGCATTAATTTACAAATAAATACATCATAAATTGTTTTGCAAAGCAGATTATTTTCATAAATTTACTTTTTTTTTTTTTTCAAGACGGGCTTTAATGGTACAGTGCCACAAAACACATGCAAACAACAATCAACACAAGCTAACCTTGAATGAAAAAAAACTTAACATTTCTTAATGTGGGCACAATGAAAGTGACTATGATGCTTAGTCCACAATATATTTAAGCTTTCTGTATATCTTTGTTAAGATATCTGACATTTTTAAAGAAAAACATTGTCGTTTTTCACCATTACTCACTGTGAAAGCATTTGAGGAATCCCTTTAATTACAAACTTTGATTAATTTTCTAAGTGAAATTTTTTAACAAGTTCTGTTTGTGTTTTTACCTTACTAACCTTTTACCTTACCTTACTTACTACCTTAATTTACAACTATATTTAGATAATTATGCACTATGTAATATCATTATATACTGTGTGTGCTGATGTTTGTTAATACAAAAATCATAGAGGCATGTCGCCTTAACTATGAGGGCACAAAAAAAAAAAGTTTGTTCTAGCAAAACAGTTTGAGACTTTCAAAAACGCTGCAGACCCCGTTTTAAACTCCAGGGTTGCATTTCAGTGTAAACAGACCAAAATGGAGACTTTTGAAAACTATGTCATGGCTGCCCACATTCGCTCTGCGTATCCTTGATGACCATGTAAACAATAACATCATGCTCATTATAAACCATCATATGACCTACATTTTCGGTTGTGTAGCGTGGACGGAGATCATTTCTAAAACGCAGTGAAAATGCCAGTGTAGGCGAGGATTGTTTTCATTTTAAAATGCTGTTATAAATCTAAATGCACTAGTGTAAATAAGGCATAAGACTCTTTGGTGGTCTAACATTTGATAATATAATAGACGACACTTCAATTCATTTCAGAATCTCATGTATTGTAACCCTCTTAAAATATTTAGTGTATTGCCTTAAAGGGCAATTCTGTCATTAATTACTCACCCTCATGTCGTTCTAAACCCATAAGACCTTTTCTGATTTTCAGAACACAAATTAAGATATTTTTGGTGAAATCCGAGAGCTTTCTAACCATGCATAGACAGCAATGGAACTGACCCGTTCAAGGCCTAGAAAGGTAGTACTAGTGAA
>JAHKKF010538635.1:9983-27680 GCA_019740295.1 Labeo calbasu
TATTCCTGTGATGCAAAGCTGAATTTTCAGCATCATTACTCCAGTCTTCAGGGTCACATGATACTTTAGAAATCATTCGAACATGTTGATTTATTATCAATGTTGCTTAATTTTTATTATTATTATTATTTTTTTAAACCTGTGATGCCTTTTGCAGGATTCTTTGATGAATAAAACATTAAAAAGAACAGCATTTATTTAAAATAGAAATACACACTACGGTCTACGGTGTAAGTTTGGTCAATCATTTTTTTCTTTATTTCTATGTTTGTTTGTTTGAAAGAAATGAACACTTTTATTCAACAAGGATGTGTTAAACTGATAAAAAGTGATAGTAAAGATTTAAATTGTTATATTTTTTTTTATTTTGAATAAATTCTGTTCTTAACTTTTTATTCATCAAAGAATCCTAAAAAAGTTTCACAGGTTCCAAAAAATATTAAGCAGCATTTTAAATTGCAATAATATTTAATAACATGATTTTTTTTCTCTGTATCTTTGATCAAATAATTGGAACTTTGATGAGCATAAGAGACTTTTTAAAAAACATTAAAAAACGCACTGATCCCAAATTTTTAAACAGCAGTGTATGTTGGTTTATTTATTGTTTACATTATAACGCAGACAAGTGCTAGTGCTCAATTCATGTTCACATGACAGGAAGACATATGACAGTAATAGCAGAATTTTCTCAACTAATCGGTGGCTGACTTTCATTTTTAGCTTCAAGCTCAATTTGTCTCAAAGCTTTTATATTCATTTAGCTTATGTCTGGTGCTTAGGTCTCACTTTTGGTGGAGCTTCCTCCATGTCAGTTTGACTGGCACCCTGCACTTAAGCTGTCAGTATTGTATGATAGTACAACGTTGAATTAGATGCTAGAATCTGCAACGAAACTGTAATTTGATGAGCGTTGGTGAAGGAAAATAAAACGCCCTTCTTTCTCGAAAATCCATTTGCTTCGCATGAAAACCTCAAGCAGTGCTGGGAGATTTGCTCTGGTTTGTCGAGCCGGGTCATTATTTGGGAGCGGAGGTGCGGAAAGGCCTGTACTGGTTTGGCTGAGGTTGGCGGGCACCCCGCAGACATCGCCATCCAAACGGCAGAGCCCACACCACTTCATTCCACTCCACTTTACTCTACCGACCGACATGTGAGGTTTCCTGGCACTTTGAAAACGCATTTGTAGAATTCAAACGCCGTATTTCCGGTGATTCTAAATATTCACCCATTTTGTTTGCATTATGGGGTGGATCCCAGCGCGTGTATGGCTCTCAGGCTCAATCTGACGCCACAGTGTCGGTACTCCCACTGCAGCGGAGTCGGTACGTGGTGTGGGAGCGACAGACCGCCGCCCGGCGTGGTGCCTCACACTTCAGCTGTTGCAATCTGGGAAGTATGGCATAATTCTACCAGGAAAAGGACCTGAGAGAGAACTGAAAACGGGCATGAGTTCATCTGGCGAGGGTGCCCTTCTTAACACAAAGTTACACAGTTTGCTCAGCCATTCATTAAAATGTCACTGTAGGTTAGAAACAGGCTAACATGCAAACGGTGAGGCAATCTCACAAGTAGTCTTGGCCTCAGAGAGAACCTGCAGTCTGTTCGACAGTTCAAATGTGATTCCCTGGCACCTAAAAAACTTCCAGCAGGGTGGATATGCAAATTCTTATCAGTCCACCTGGAAACAAATGCATTTTTATAAGGTCTCAGGCTGACCAGAGTGACCAGAATAAACTGCAAAATGGACCAGATTCTATGCTTATAGTCAAAAAGTCTGGTTATGTACGATTTATTACACTACCAGTCAAAAGTTTTTGAATGTTAAAAAGATTTTTAATGTTTTTAAAGCATTCTTATCTTGCATTTTTTATGCAAAATACAGCAAAAGCAGTAATATTGTGAAATATTTTACTATTTAAAATAACTTTCTATTTTGAATATATTTTAAAGCGTAATTTATTCCTGTGATCAAAACTACACTTTCAGCATCATTACCCCAGTCTTCTATCACATGATCCTTCAAAAATCATTCTAATATGCTGATTTGCTGTTCAAGAAACCTTTATTATTATCAATATGTAAAATTTTAACTCAAATGTACTCAACTGTTTTAAATATTGACAATAATAATAATAATAATAATAATAATAATAAAGGTTTCTTGTAATGCATTAAATATTTATTATTATTATTTTTTTTTTTTTTTCTGAACTTTCTATTTTTCAAAGAAACCTGAAGAAAAATTTACTCAGCTGTTTTCAACATAATAATAATAATAATAATAATAATAAATGTTTTGATCATGTGAAGGATACTGGAGTAATGATGCTAAAAATTCATCTTTAAAATCACAAGAATAAATTGCATTTTACAATACATTCAAATAGAAAACAGTTTTAAACAGTAAAAATATTTCAGAATTTTACTGTTTTGCTGTACTTTGGATCGCATAAATGCAGGCTTGGTGAGCAGAAGAGATTTCTTTAAAATCTTACTGTTCAAAAACTTTTAACTGGAAGTGTATTTCTAATATAATTCAATATGAAGACAAAAAAAAAGGATTTTGACTGGTGTAACAGATGACTATGCCGCACTTCCTGTTCCAGTGTGGTTCTAGAAGGTCACTGGAGCAACGTGTTTGAAGAGCCAATAGAACAGATGTGCTCAGTCAAAGGTGAGAGCTAACAACTCCAGAGCAGACCGTCAAGAGATGCACTGTAGAGTCCATCACAATAAAATGATCTGGCCTGTGGCCAAAAAGAAAAAATCAGGGCTGAGGAACTGCATTTTGCACTGTGCCAGGAGTTCGCCTTGGCTTACACTTTTCAAACCCATCAGCCGTCCAAACAGCATGACCGTAATACAATTAGGAATATGTCAAGATGCAGGTAGAATTAGGATAGAAAGAGTTTCTGAAATTAGACACGCCTGCATGTATTTAAAGTGCCATCCACTGATATGGATTGGTATTACTTAGTTACAAAATCACAAAATCCTCTACAACTATCTGCAAGAAAACCCTTACAAAAATATAATGAGCAAGAGTATATTTCCTCTACATATACAACAATGCAAATATTACAAAAAAATGACATGAAAAGCATATTAATCACTAGTTCTTAAGTAAAACTGTCCAACAGTGACTCCAAGCAAGTAAAGTTACAGCAGGAGTCCACGTCTCTCTCGCCTCTTCCGAGTCCATTGAGTTTTAACAGACCACCTAAAGGGTGCGGTGGGTTTGTTGGGGGGTAATTGAGAATGAATGGGGGAAAGTCATGTGAGAGGTCATTTTGTCAAGTCAAAATAAATCATCGAATGGCCTAAAAACACGATCTAAAAAGGTACATCTCCGCATCTCATTTTAATAAATACAATAGTCTAATTTTACATTACTAATGTAAAAATACAAGTACTGATCTTAAACTTTTAAACTGTAGTGTATATTGACTTATTTATAAAGGGAAAAAGTTGCAACTTTGAGATGTGAGATATGAATTAAAACAAAAAACAGCTGACCATTTTTTTTAATCCATGGTGGAAACAGGCTTAGATAAACATCTTGAAATAAGTTAATATATATTTGTGCATTTTGTGCAGTTTTAAAAGAGAAATTATTTATTATTTCTTAATCTTAAGGTAGAAATGAATTGCAACTGCTTTTGCAGCACCCTGAGGGTTGTCTAGTTTAAAAACCCTCTTTCTATTCAATTCAATTTCTATTTTTCAATAAAAAAGTTTGCGTTCAAACATTCTCACAGGTTTCTTTTTCGAAACATGAACATTCTAAAACAGTCCATTTTCTTCAGCAGCACATCAAATCATGAAACGTATCCCGCATGGACAGAAGCCAAACACAACCTTGACCGCCTCTGTGCTTCAAAAGGCTCAGCGCTAAATGTTTAAATAGAAAACCGATGCAGTGTCACCGGGAGACAAGTTATCACGTTTCTAAGGCTGAGACCCGACAGGGGCCTGTGTTAAATCTTCGGGAGACTCCAGAAGAACTCGGGTTCAACGAGTCAGAATGAGAGTGACATTGTACGAGCAGCGGAGGAGGACTATGAGGTACGACCGCTCGTTTTACACTTCAGAGGAGAAACCAGCCTCCCAGGGTTCCAAGAGAACGGACTGGAAAAGGTAAGGCTAGTATGCGGCCCTTGCCTTGATTTATACCTCCCTCCTTTCTACAAGGCTATTAAGGGTAAGACAATATTTTCATATTGTTTTATTAAACACCATGTGGGCTTATTTATTACCCCAGTCCCCAGACGGCCATAGCTGAGGCTGCAGTCATTTACAGTGGTCGTGCCCTACTGAAAAGGCCCATTGAAGCCCCATTAGGAGGGAAAATAGAGATCTAAATGGATATACTGCATTAGACTGGCTTGGATAATGCTGGCTTATGGGTTATGTGAGTGTTTGTGTATTTTTTTTAACATGTCAGCAAAAGATTTTCACTTTGTCCATCATTACTGACGTACAATGGGTTTTACATAAGCTTTTTTATTTAGGAAGTAAAACAGAGTGGTTTTCTTTGAGTTAGAGTCAGAAATGACACGAACAGTAAAACATACGTCAACAACAGCTTTAAAATTTTAAACACAAATATGGGGAAATATAAATCTTGCATTGCATGAGCGGCCTGCGGTAAGACCCCTGCACAAAAGGCAATTCCTGTAAGACGATTAAATAATATAACAGACCTGAGGAATTGTTTGAGGCCTTTAAAAGCAACTGATCCCTGGCATATAAATGCAGTAACTGTGACAGCTATTAATCCAGAATCAACAACTATTAGTGTCGCTTAGTTCGTATTCTTAGGCACATCAAGGAGAGCATAATAAAAAAATGAACTCTAATAAATCCCTCTCACCTCTCTATTATACACTCACCCACACTAAGATCTATGCCAACTTATTTTAATGATTCATAAAGAATTAGCATGCCGGCAATTAGCTCTTTCTGAATCATTCATGCTCTGTGCCCTAGGATAATCTCACTGTCATTTCAGTCTGCTCATTCACCCTGACTGTTAATTTATGTGTGAGTCTGCAGTACAGACATCTGAATACAATACAGGATTACCATTAAAAAAAGTATCACAGTAATGTAAGAGCACAAAAATAGCCCAGTAATACCATGGTACTGAGTATCTAGCAGTACCATGTTAATACTGTAATCGGATATAACAAAATACCATGTTATGACCATTTTTTGGACTAGGTACAATGGCAATACTACAATATTAAATTATAAAAGCAAATTCCATGCTATACAACTGTTAAAAAAGGTTCAAACATTCACTGACGCTACAGAAGGAAACATGCTGCGTTAAAAGCTGGGGGTGAAAACTTTTGAACAGGATGAAGATGTCCAAATTTTTTTTATTTTGTCGAAATATATATATATTTTTCCCATTTAGTACTGCCCTTCGGAAGCAACAGAAGATACTTGCATGTTTCCCGGAGGACAAATTAAGTACAATTTTCCTTTAAATCTTCAAATTCAAAAAGTTTTCACCCCCAGCTTTTACCGCAGCATGTTTCCTTCTGTAGCGTCAATGAATGTTTGAACTTTTTTAATAGTTGTGTCTGAGTCCCTCAATTGTCCTCGGTGTGAAAAGAAGGATCTCAAAATCATAAAGTCACTGCTGGAAAGGGTTAAAATATGCAAAAGATGCTAGAAAACTGAAGAATCTGCAGGACCTGGAGGATTTTTCTAAAGAAAAGTGCTCAGTTTAACTGTTCAGAACAAACAAGGGACTCATGAACAACTATCACAAAACAAAAAAAATTGTAGATCATCCAGGTTACCACACACAGCATTAAGAACTAAGGGTTCCCAAACTTTTGAACGGGGTTATTTTAATGATTTCAACTATATTTTTCAAATTATACTCAGGATAGTACTAAATAAAAAATAGCATGCATTTTGTATGATCTCTGTTATTTTTATTATCATTGGCTTGCGAAAAACAAACTTTTCTGTGATCTCAACCCCCCACCTGTCAGATCTTTCACCAGTACTTGTTCCGAGACCTCATAATTTACAAATTAAGCACTGTCGATAACATATTGTCTACTGCAGGTTTTAATGAGGTAATGTGGCACAAAACACAGCCAGAGGCTTATTGAGAAAAGAAAGTGGGTGAGAAAGAAAATACACAGCGTGAAAGAAGGAACGAGCGGGGGGATGGATAGAGGGAGGAGGCTCATCATGGCAAGACAAAATGAAGAGCCTCCTCCTTTGGCCCTGTTCTCCACATCAAACGATCAAGCCACCCCGCTGACTGTCAGAGCAACGCTCCTGTCAAAACAACTCAGCACCTTGTTCCTCTGCAGATAAAGAGAGGGATACAATGATGAGGCGACCAAATTCATCCCTCATAAACATCCAAGACACGAAAGCCATCTAACCATGTCAACAACCGAGCAAATTTCTATTTTTCCAGGGTCTTTTGCGGGCATCCTTTAATGGACTAATAGGCATTATTCCACAAGGCCGGAGATACAGACAGGTGTGTGGAAAAGATGAAAAGGAGGAGAAGGTCCAGCTGACTGCATGTTCTACGCTGGCAGGCCTGTCATATTTCCTGTTGTACTGACAGATCAGACGGTGCAGAGACATGCTCCTCCATGTCTGGGACCGGAGCAAAACAGCTGCCACTGTTCTGCAGATGAGCTCTGTCAGTCACCGGTGCCTGTTGCCTGTCAGTGTCAATACTACATCTGCAAGGGACAGTCAACAAATATACGTACATGTATGTCTGCCAGCGTGTATGTTCTGTATACTAAAGTACAGGGACGAAAGATAGAGGGTTTTGACGCATCAATGCAATGTAGGTTGTAGGTAGGCTGTTTTAAGAAATTAAAAATGCCAGAACGTCAGCTGCTGCGTCAGCAGCACCACAAGTATGCAGCATGGTAATCTCTGACACAAAAGAGAAGAAACTGTTAAATAAAAAGTAGTTATTTTTGTTTTTTGTGCACAAAAAACATCATAACATTACGGTTAAACCACTGATGTCACAAGGACTATTTTAATGATGTCCTTGCTACCTTTCTGGGCCTTGAATGTGGTAGTTGCAGGGTCAGAAAGCTCTTGGATTTCATTAAAAATATCTTAATTTATGTTACAAGGATAAACGAAGGTCTTAAGGGTTTGGAACGACACGTTTTTATATAAATAAAAACAACACCATCACAATGATACTAAAATAACACTGTTGTGAGTACTATCTTAGAAATGCTTAATGCATTGGTTAATAAATATAAAAAGGAGTCAGTCAAACCTGCCTGGCCTGTGTCTTGCCCTGACCCTATTCCTCCCTCTGTCCCTATTCATTTCCTGTCTTTCAGTACTGTCCAATTAAATAAAAGACAGAAATCTCATAAATAAAGAAAACGAGTCTATAAGGTAATAAAGCAATAGAGATAACTTCAAATCAATGTGGTCAGAGCTTCAGCATAGATGAACGCCACACTCCACACACTGCATGCTGATAGAATTTATCTCAGTAATCCTTGGCTGAAAGACAAACAAGTGTTTAGTATAGATTTTCTTTATAAGTGACAAGCTAATTATGACGCTAAGCCGGTGTGTATTAGCAGAGTCCCATTTAGCCTTGATAGCATCGCTATTGCTAATGAACAACACAGGCAAACCTCTCCTCACCGCATTACGACTTAATTCAGAAAACTCCATTCCCTTGCGACAGTATTAAACTGCTTTCTAAAAGTATGAGGGTGTGATGACTTGGAACTACAGAAAACAAAATAGCCCTGAATTTGAGAAAAAAGGCGTCTACTAACGCACTAGAGCGGATGAACTCAGAGGAAGATGGGCCAGGTCGGATTTATGGGTATTGATTTTGTTCAGTTCAGCTACAGGTCACCCCGACACTTATGAGAGGCGGATCAGATAAGAGCAAAACTGCTAGACGCAGCACGGAAAGAGCTGCCATGCAGTACTAATGAGAGCACGAACTTTGAACTTGTGCCAATATGAATACATACTTTGAAACGCTTAAGAGTGTGGATTTACTCGTAATATGCTTTGCTAGTCTGCTGAAAAGAAAAGCATGAATCTCCATACTGGTTCAGGCTAGTTAACACTGGTTTTTGCTAGTTTGGTGCTGAGATAGCTGGTTAACCATTCTGGGATGCATTTCCTGTAAACTGACTTAACCCGCTGCTAATAATGTCATTAATTACTCACCCTTATGTCATTATAAACTCGCAAGACCTTCGTTCATTTTCGGAACACAAATGAAGATATTTTTAATGAACTCCAAGAGCTTTCTGACTATCCATAGACAGCAACTCAACTGACACACTCAGGGCTCAGAAAGGTAGTAAGGACATCAATAAAATAGTCCATGTGACATCAGTGTTTCAACCGTCCTTACTACCTTTCTACGCCTTGAACGTGGTAGTTGTGTTGCTGTCTATGCAGGGTCAGAAAGCCTTCGGATTTCAAGGAAGTCTTGCTAGAACATGCTAGAGATCAACCTGGAATGGGTGGGGAAAGACCGAAATGACATACTTCCAGGGAGTCCCGCTGCATCCAGGCAACTGCCATTGAGATGAATGGGAATGTTAACGGATAGCTATCTCCAGCTATTACAGACCTCCTTAGGGTAAACCAGCATCCAGCACCATGATCATACATTGATCATTTGCTCACTTTCTAACTGCCACCAGAAAAGAGAGCTGCTGGGAAGACATGTATGTTGATGCATTTTAATGAATGCAAAATGCATAGTTTAACCTTTAAAGAGGTGGAGGTGTCTCCCACAGCAGGAGATGTGATTCATGGAGCTCCATGAGATTGGTCAGGAGATGTGTCTTCCTGCCTGGTTGACAAAGTACAGGCCAGCGGCTGCATTGTGGAAGGTTAGTCATGGCAAATTTGAAATGACTTGACCTCTCCACCCTCGCCAACATGTAGAACATTCCCTGTGGCTTGTCATCTCTCAACTGAGTCAGAAACAACTGAAGCATTGTGACAAAGCATGATGGAAAATTAAAAATAATTATTACCTCTGCTTAGTTTCATTCATCTAGGTAATCTGGTCAATACCAGCATGAATACGAACAACAGCTTCGAGACCCTATTAATATTTGCGTAGGAGTTGATTTGATTTGGTGTTATTCCAGATGAAAAACAGAGTCTCACTTATACCTGAGAGTCAGCAAGTCTAGTTCAGTGAGCTTACGCAAGCTAATGTATATCTCTTCAAAGTTCAATTCCAGATTTTGAAAAGAACTACAAAGCAAGAAAAGTAATTTGTCAAAGGACAAGTCCAATCATAGTTGTAGTCAATCACACTGTCTTCTGTCCAGCAGAAAGGCCCAAAACAAACAAATTACAACAATTGCAGGGCTCTACAGTGCAAATGTTTCAGACGCAAACTACTGCGTGACTATGAACAAATATTTAGGAGCACCAGTGCGACTGACCCGATCAGCATATATGTTTGCTCTGAGGGGAGCTTCAAAGGTTTCTACATGTTTTTGCAACATTGAGTAATGTATCACAGACATATCTGATGAATCCATTCATAAACAAAGTGTAGAGAGATTATAAATGAGAGATTCACTGTTCAGTGTAGAAAGCTTTGTTGATTATAATGGAACTTTGTGAGATTGCGATGGACTAAGATGAGTGACAGCTTTTAATGATTTTTAAGGGAATTATAAATGAGGTATTGATTTAATACAACAGTTAAATAAACAAAAAGTTAATATTAAGTGACTTGCATTGTCTAACTATAACACTATTGCACTATTGCCTTCAAAAATAGTTTAGTCAAAAATAGTTTGAAACAAATCACAACTGAGCCGCTTCGCATCTCCATTCAAACACAGAGTTGTTGCATTCATGAATGAATGTACGTTTTTAAATGAATCTAGTGAGTCAATGATTCAATCAGCCGTTCAAACGAATTATGAATGATTCAATAATTAAATCAGTGCCTTGCCGCCACCTAGTGGCAGTTTTAGTTTCATTTTCTATGTTCAAAATTTTACATTTAAAACATTAATCTTAACATGAATTTATGAATGCACGCACAAATTGTCCTTTTTCTGATTTTTTGATTATTGATTAGACGGTGCTCCTAAAATTTTGACTGTGCTCCTAAATTTTTTTAAGTTAGGAGCACAAGTGCTCCTAAAAAGAAAAGTAAGCGTACAGCCCTGAACTGGATCCTCTAGTTTTGGAAAAGCCCTGCTTTTACTAGGACGTTTGACACACCAACACAAGATAAAAACAGTTGCAATGTGACCTTGCAGCTTCATACATTTCCCCACCCTTTGATCAAACAAGTTTAAAAGCACCCTGGAGAGCTGATATGGCAAAAGAACCGTCCTCATTTATCCCTGTTATACAATGACTGTGGTAGTGTATCATGACAGCTAGAAGAACTTAATCTTGAGGTTCAGTCACCTTTATAGTAGCGCAAGGTCAGAAATCTGAACTAAAGTTTACAAACTTAAACTTTATTCTATCAAGAGCGCTAATATGAGAAATCATCAGCATGCATTATTAAAGAGCTCTGATTCATCAAGTCTTTCCAGTGGCTCCCTTGAGCATCTTAATTACAGTGCATTTATAATGATTTCTGGGATAATGCAGATCAAAGATACAGAGTCAGAACTGAGGACTTAAAGGGCGTTTACACTGACAGCGATCAAATTGCCGTAGTTGGTAGCTAGAAAGTGGTCCTGTTGACTACAGTATCAAATTTTGCTGTATAACGTGGCAGATTGCTATTTCTATCATGACAACTATCCGCAGATAAGTACCGGAACTTGCTACTGCCAAAACGATACGGTGATGTGAGAATTTAAGACATACTGCTGCTGCACAAGTAGGATATATAATAACCTGTAGCAGATCTAAACAGGTGGAGCTAGGGAGGTGGAGGGTTTCAGAGGAACTGCTGCGAAATGCTCTAGTCAGTCACCGGTGCCTGTTGCCTGCGCCATCTAGAGTTGCATGACAGAACTTGGCATTTGCACTACTATTGGCCACCGGATCTTGAACATTCTGAACTGAATCTATAACACAGGACGGGGTGTAAGAAATTGTTCAGGGTGTGCATCATGACAAATTTGAAATAAAATCAAAATACTGAGTCATTTGCACTTGGTCTCTTTTCTTCATACGCCTGGAGTCTGTAGACATATGCCAGCCAGACCTGTCTACAAATAACCGGAGAAACAATGTCATTCAGCCAGTGCTGGACCCCATGGGGAAGTCTGGCCTAGTCAGAAAACATTAGTAAACTAAGGGAGCAAATCTAGCAGCGTGGAGCCGCTGTTCTTTGCTTTGAGGCATGCAGCTCTTCTTTCAGGCTCTCCCGAGAAACATTATGATGAGAAGGAACAGTATTGTGAGAGATGGAGAGACAAACACACTCATTTTCCATTCCCTCTGTCTCCCTGTGGGTCTCCACATGGTTGTCTAGCCAGAAAGCCGCCACATTGTCTGTGTGAAGTGAGAGGATGAAGATAACTGGAAAGGTCGGAGGAAGCAGTGCATGTCATCTCGAGAGAAAAACACAGTTGGTGCAAACGCTTCGTTTGGCACTTTGCAACTGACAGAAATGCAGCTAATAGCTCACTGTAACCTTGATATGATTGACAAGTCTCAGCAAAGCCAATGAACAAATAAAACATCACAGTCACATGCTATATTTTAAGCATTAGCCAGTATACTGTATATAGGTGACAGTTTGCAACAAGCAAATCATGAAAGGCCACAATGATGTTCACGTACTCCTGATTACGAAGCGCATTAATTGTGCTGTCATGCATATTTGTAAATCCCAATTGAATTGACGTCTGCACTGCAGCAGCTTTACAAGAGCAAGTAAATGAATATAAACAGTGCATGCTCAAATATCTAAAGCAGTATGATAAATCAGAACAGAAGGAAACTTCAGAGAATGTGTTTTTCCATTTTCCGTAGTAAACTTTTGATCTTTCCCCTTATGCCAGCAAATAAATCAGGGGCCTGATCTTGCCTGAGACTTTCCTTTTGTAGCTCAGAGCAGAGGTGTTGATTGCTTTCATGGATATTTGTTTTTCAAAACATTCTACTTTTACCTGTCCTGTTCAATCCTGTCTTACATTTGTCTTTTACAGGCAGTTCAATGCTCAGAGCAGCCAATGGCTACTTTATAGGAAGTACAGTAGGTTAGAACATAAGGTAAAGGTACGGTGATCAATCATGCTGTACAAAGATGATAGTTTATTGTAAAACTTAACCTGTTGGTTAATCAAAAAGTTTGAAAAGCAGTCTTAGTAACTGCTATGAAGTTATAAACCAGAAAGTGCTGCAAAATTTTGTTTCTGTTTCTGTTTCTGTGGCAGACTTAAACAGGTTAAACTTCCTTACTTTTAAAACTAAACCAAAGATTCAAGGGTCCTGCTGGTGATGGATTAACTTGAGGCCAAGATGTTCCAGGTGATTTTCTATGTGGCTTAGCTTTTATCCTAACTTGATTGATCTCTTTTTAAAGCTCAGCTTTCTGTTGTTTGGATATCACAGGCTTTAAAGCCCAAAAAACTAAACTTGGATTGTCTCACATTCCACCCATTATAAGTTCATTAACATTTCTGCTTATATATCCAGAGCTAGGTTTGAAAGACATAATGTAGCTAATTGTAAGTCTTGTAAGTCTTCTATACAAATTGTGACTTAAAACTCACATTTGTAACATAACTTTGCATAATATTAAAGGAGACGTTCACTTCCAGAACAAACATTTACAGATCATTTACTCACCCCCTTGTCATCCAAAATGTTCATGTCTTTCTTTCTTCAGTTGATACAAAATTATGTTTCTTGAGGAAATGGTGCCCCAAGTTTAAATACAGCTTCAAATGGCTCTAAATGATCCCAGCCAAAGAAGAAGGGTCTTATCTAGCAAAATGATCTGTCGTTTTCGAAACATATATATTTTTTAACCTCAAACGCTTGTCTTGTCTAAGTCTGCATGAACTATGTTTTTTCCAGTTCTATACAGTCAAAACAATTAGGGTATATCGAAAAACTCCCATCTTGTTTTCTTCCCCACCTTCAAAACTGTCCTACATCGCTGCAGAAGTACCAACCCAGTGTTTACAAAGTGAAGAAGATCAAACGCCCTTTACAAAAAAAAAAGTAAAACAGAGATGTAGGACGATTTTGACGTTAAAGAAGAAAACGAGATGGGAGTTTTTCGACATATCCTAACTGTATTGACCCGGATTACACAGACTACGCATGCACATTGCAGAGACGAGACAAGACGAGCATTTGAGGTTAAAAAGAATATAAATTGTCAATTTGTTTCGAAAATGACAGATCGTTTCGCTAGATAAGACCCTTTTTCCTCTGCTGGGATCGTTTAGAGCCATTTAAAGCTGCATTTAAACTGGATTTTGGAAGGTCAAACATGGGGGCACCATTGAAGTCCACTATATGGAGAAACATTCTGAAATGTTTACCTCAAGAAACATAATTTCTTATCGAATGAAGAAAGAAAGACATGAACATCTTGGATGACAAGGGGGTGAGTAAATTATCTGTCAATTTTTGTTCTGGAAGTGAACTTCTGCTTTAATGAAAACCTTATTTTGACAAAAAAAATTACATTCTACCTATTTTTCGAATTTCCTGAAAACGTCCCAGCGCGACATCTGACGTTTTTCCCAGATTGAATCACATGTATGCCGCTCAAATATTACTGTAGCACAGTCTGTGCAGAATACAGTGTAATCAGACTTTAGCCATTAATATGTTTTTAAGATACTGAAAAAACATAAATGTCATGGCATGTCAAAATTTCTCCAGGGCCCCAAAACCCCCTCGGACACCATTTAATCAAAGAAGCTGAAATTTGCCACAAAAACAACACTGTACCATATCCACAGGACCTGTTCTTTATATTTTAGCAGCTGTGGTCATTTCAACCCAGATGATTAACACTTTCTTCCTCTATACATAGGCTATTCACTGCAGAAAAGTGGGAAATATAGAGAAGGAATGCAATTGGTATACTGTAGGCCAGATTCAAACCTGCTGCCCACAATGATTGTTATGTGTCAAGAACATTGTTCATACATTCTGAAATTATAACCTGCATCCAGAACTCTACAATAACCATAATAGAACAGCATCCCTCCCTGCTCTTTCCCTGCGCCCACAGTAACGACCCTTATTTCAGTGCTCGCGAGCTCTAGAGTCTCTTTAATTAAATCTGCCTGAGTCTGGCATCGGGCCGTGTGACTCTGGCAGGTGGGCTTGAAATTTCCTCTGTTGCCAAGGTGAAACAATGCAACGCTGTGGGTGTGCATTCTCATGATGCGCTGCAAGTGGCATATGGATGTATTAAAAGAGGCCGCGGAGGCCGGCTGTACGACTAACCGCAGCGAAACGGCTGCAGGAGAGATAACAGGTCCCAGCGTCTCCGCTGAGAGGAAGTCTAGGCCAGTTGATGTTAATTGGATGGAAGAATGAGCACGTGTGTCTTTGGGAACTGGGGAAAAGCGTCACATTTATCATCTCTACAGGAAGTGGAGCTGGTATTGAGTGATTGAAGCCGAATATGAGTTAAAATCTCATTTCTACGCATGGCAGGAGGGACATGTAGGGAACGGGAGTTCTTGCAAGCAATAGGCAATAAATTACGCATGGCAAAAAGTAAATGAACCTGACAGCAAATTATAGGACGGTCACATAAAGGAAGGCAGATTAGCTGACTTGGCTTGAGCATGTGGCGTAGTTAAAAATTGGTTAGGACGTTGAGTAGGAAGTAATCAGTGCACTGTGATTGGACCACAGGGCAAGACAACACTTGCTCATTACTCTGAATGTTTATAAGATGTTTATTAGCTCATATTAAAGTCATTAGATGTAATCTCAGAGGGCCTTGACTTCCTTCTCTGCAGGAAAACGAGAAGCTGTTATATTAATAGCAATAATTTTACAATGATCTTCTCTATTAAAAATAAAAAATAATTAAAAAAAGGTTTTGCAGCTTTGTGAATTTTAAAAGCATGTAAATGCTACAAATCTGAATCCAAAAAGAAGTCATGGAATGTTTATTATTGTGCCAATCTGCATATTGACTTATCTGATATCACACTGTGTTTACTGAATCATATTAACAAGCATTATCTCATTTCCCCAGGTTCTACGTCTTCAGCTAAAGTAGTTCAGTGCCATTAAAAACACTGTCTGCATATTTAAACAGCAGGCCGAGCTTTAGGAGGCATTTTGCTTAAACTGGTGCAGAGTGGAGCTCAGCGAAGCACCTGAGGACATGAGGGTGTTTGCCATGCCTTGAGCTGTCGTGTATGAATTAATTAAATTTTCAACAGATGGACGGGGGAATCCACTATGCCTCGGGAAATTACAAGCCAGAGCTTTGATTGTAATTTAATATTAAAAACAAGCTTTTTTGCCTAAAGATGAATTCAATGTTCTGCAATTTTAAAAAAGAAAGTTTTACATAAGTAATAAACAGTATTTTTGAGAAACAATTAAAATGACGTACAGATAAAGACTCCAGTCTGTAAAGTAATAATGTTACTAACAGAATAAGTAAACCAAACAATATAACAAGCATGAATCATTAATAATCCATGAAAATGTGACTGAATCCAAAAGTGTGGATTTCTGGAGGTGGCTATTATAAAAGACAAGCTGAAATTGGATGCTCTTTAAATATGTACTTCTTGTAAAGTAAGTACTTAGTAATCATTAAAAAAACACACCCAGGGACCGTTGGATGAATACTTGATACACACAAAATTGGAAACACTTTAGGAGTTTTAAGGTCGTCATCAGATTAGTTTAAATATAAAGTATTTCCGGTAGATGCATGTGTCGCGTTCGTTAACATTCCGCTTGGAAACAAAGATGCCGTGACACCAAATATGGGAGACTAATGCCGCGTTGTTTACAACTGTGACGATGAGCGCTTATCAGGATCAACTACGGCCATATATGGTTCAGTTCCACATATACTGGAATTTCATTAGTGCTCCAAGAGTAAATCATTAAATTATACACATTTTCTGTGGTCAAAAACCAAATATTGCATAAATATACTTATTTTAAAGAGGAATGTCTAAAGAACAAATAACGTTGAAACTAGAGATGCATCTTGTTTCCTTCTGTCAAAACAACTACATTGAACATAGCTGTCTGAGTGCCATATTATTTTTCCAAATTCTGTGGGTCTATAACTCAAGAAGTATTAAAGATATTGCAATATGATTTTAGATTCTAGTTCTTAATAAACTTTTCTTTTGCAATCTTCATTTTCAAGGCTCTATATTGTTCACATCTCAGTTTAGGGTTGTTAAATATTACCCATTTTCAGTGGTGAAAAACCAAACGTTGGTCACTTTGTATACACCTGATACTAATTTTATTTAAAGAACAATGTCTAAACAATAAGTAATGTTGAAATTAGAATTTTATCTTCCTTTAGTAAAAATATTAGCAAAATCAAAAATCTGAGCTGAAGAACGTTTTCTGAAATTTGGTTGATTTGACACAGAATGATCCAAGAATATTGTCTCAATTATTTCTGGGGCAATACATTGTTCAACAAAAGTAGATATCGTGACAGGAGACACAAGGAGACACAAACAACAACAAAGGCAGCAATTATTTTGCTTTTAAGTAAAATAAAGAAAGAGTATTGCAATAAAAAAACTATTATTTTTTCTACTTAATCTCTTACTTTTCCTGTTGCCTATAATAACAAAAAAGACAGATCTGCCAAGCCACAGAACCAAAAACTGCGGTTAAAAACCAAGGTATGTATTGAGCCGTGGGCTAACTGTATTCTTGCATCCCTAATAGTAACCCATACTCAGAATTTCTGTTCTGCATTTAACTCATCCAAGTGCACACACAGAGCAGTGTTTCTTGCCAGTACTGAGAATCGACCCACAACCTTCAGGTTACAGTTCTGACTCTAACTATTTGCCCACAACTGCCCTTTAGTTGTCACTGTCATGTGACCTACAAGCATCAGATTCGATGCTTCACTTCCATCCACAAGTCCTCTCCCACAGAACAGTAAATTGTTCACTGGATCTCGCTCACTTTTTGCCTAATGTTTTATGAATACTGTTAATAGTAGGAACTATATAGGAAGTATATTGTAGGAAGTATGCAATTTCAGATGCAGCAAGAGAGAAAGATTAGAGGTTGACCGATATTGGATTTTACCGATACCGATAACTAGGTTGGAAAAATGGATACTAAATGGAAAATAAGTAGTGCTCTACTATTAAAAAATAGCCTACTGAACCATACTTTGTAAATGAATAAAATATTAATATTAATTATATATTGATCATTACAGTTAGTCCATTGTTCATTAATGTTAACAAAAGCAACTACAAATTTTTAAATATCAGTGCTGAAATTACCACACTCTAACAAGGAACAATACTTCTATTCTACAGCTTTTATCAATCTTAATGTTACAAATGGACTCGTATTGTAAAGTGCTACCATTATATCAACAATCAAGCTAAAGATGGCCATCTTTAAATATCTACACAAAAGCCACAGTATTGAAATTGCATACATATGGATATTCTGTACTTTCACAATTTAACTGCTTCTATTCTAGAACATCTGTGGTTATCTAATCAAAATATAAAAATATGTTAGTTG
>JAHKKF010538635.1:27730-41447 GCA_019740295.1 Labeo calbasu
ATATTATACACAGCCTTTCTCTCAGATTTCATGGGCAAACAATCTGATCACCCTAAATATACAGAGACACACTGCATGATTTAACATTTTACCGTTAAATTTTACCGAAAAGGATCTCTTCCTCGGAGTCCATGTTTTTGGCGCGGAACTTCGTGAATGTGATTGCTTCGGAAATCGGCAGGTTTTAAAATCGTGCCGTGTACCACTGCGTCCGTAAACAAAGTCACTGACATGTGTGTGGCCATACGGTCTTCCGACTGTCCGAATTCGCACCGTGTACGGCCGCCCTTAGTCGACTAAATATCATAAGATTTTAGTCTACAGTAGATTTAGTCAGCTAAAATCTAATGGGTTTAGTTACAGTGTAATGCATTTATTAAGCATTTCTCTAAAATGACCAAACTCATTGTATAGGTTTGATATTACGGTCTATAATAATAGACACAGATTTAACTGTGGTGACACACAACATGCCCTTATATTAAAATGAAATGAAACCACATCTCATAAAGAAACAAGAACATGGTCTATGGTCTTCTTTTTAATGAAATACTAATAGTTATATAGGCTAATTATGCTTTCTTTATAACAACTTGTTCACCACATTCTCTATTTTTTCAAGCAGACATAAATACTTATAGAAATAAAGTTAGACTAATCTGTATTAGGGCTACTAAATGGATTCAGTCAAAAGCAGTGAGTGATTTTCTGTCTTTCTTTTGTTGCTTGATGAACATCAATGCCACAGACAGTAGCAACTAAATTAGGCTGCTGTCCCATTAAACCGAATGCACGGATGCAATGTACTGATACACGTCCGATATTCTCCCAACTGTTTACGTTCACGTAAGACGTAATTCGACATCATTTTGTGTGTATTACTCCGTTTATGAGACGCGAAAGAGTACTCATGTGCCATGTGAGAGGTGCTGCTTCGGTGTGTGCGCTCAGGAAACCGGACCAAACAGAGTTCTCTTTTGCATCGTCAGATTTATCCATATGTCTGCTCTTCTCTTACTCCCAGATGATGACATTTTTTAACGTTTTGAGACATGCAGCAAATGTATGTTATGTCCCACCAGATAGATCAATAGGCTATGATACAGCACCTAACCACACGGCAGATTCGTTCTGAATGAATCTCTTCCCAAATCGTCCCTCCCTAATATTTTAGTCTCGTTTTTATTCGTTGACGAAAATGTCAATAGATTTTCGTCATAGTTTTTGTTATCGTCTCGTTTTCGTCGGTGAAAAATGTTGCTGACGAAAATTATGATGAAAATGATTTGTCAACTAAATTAACACTAGTAAAAGGGGGCATAATAGGTGTCCTTTAAAGAAACTGCAATGTTTTGCCAATGTGTACATGAGATCATGCACAAATTATGGTAATTTTGTGCATGTGTTTGTTACTTTGTTGAATTCTTCCATATACAGTCTTTACCAGACACCAACACATCTGTCAGCTCAAGTTCAGCACATCATACTTCGAGCCCTTTCCTTTATTTATATGTTGGAGGCACACATGTGCAGACAGGCCAAAAAAAAAGAAGGAAAATCACACATGCTTCCATGTTTTCCCCTGACCCGGGTTACTGTCTTGTACCGTAGCAGTCTGTGTTTTACAAAAACTGTAATGAGTTCCAGGCCGTGTTGGACGCTGCTAGCATTAGCCTACTTCTGAATTAACCCCTTCCTCCTACACATATCCTCAATCCACCCCACATTAAAGTCCCTTAAAAGCACAGCATTCTTCTCCCATCACATCTTTTTTTCTGTTGAGCTCACCGGCAGGGAGAAATTCATGAGCTGAGAGCTGCATGGTTGCAGCTAAACAAAGTTTCCTGCATTATTCATGCGCTCATTCCACCAGGGTTTTTGGAACAGGTCATCATAATTCTCTTCCATCCCAGGCCTGTAGCTATACAGACAACATGTCCATTTCGTGTTCTCTGCAGATCCCTGTTTTTTGTGTTTGCATGTGCTCTCAGCAATTTCTAACCTGGATCTCAGGGTATGACCGGAGATTAGGTAACTGAGCACTTTTCTGTCATACTCGTGTTTTATGATTTCTCCTTGGTTTTCATGCTTATCCAGTCTGATTAGCCTTCCCGATGCTGTGTTTGCTTTTTCTGCTTGGCCATGACTCGAGGATTTACTTACACATCTGCTCCACAAACACATCTTTTGTTTTTCTGCCTGTCCCTGATGTTCTTTTTCAAAATCTTGTCCCTCCTCACTGCACTTCCCCCTCTCCGTTCCTGCCAGCTCTCCTCCCCATTTGCTCTCTTTCAAAAGAGCTTCATATTTACTGTTGTTCATACTGATGAAACAGCGTAACAGTAAAATGACAATACAAACAAATCTAGAGAAAGCAAACACTTGAACATGCCAACACCAAATCAGCAGAACATAGTTAGCTAAGAATGGAGAATGAGAGATGGAATATTATGCATACAGGCATTGCTAGACCCTATTTAGGAGGCTTCAGCATATGCTGGTTAGGTATGTTTTGAAGCATGGCAGCTGGTTTGAGCTGCTTTAAGCTGGTTCCTAGTTGGTCATGACCTTGTTTAGACTGGTTCTGAATTGGTTGTAAGCTGGTTTTTAAGCTGGTCCTTAGCAACTAGCTCCTACTCAGGACTCATAGCCATCTTAAAGGAGTAGTTCACTTCCAGAACAGAATTTCACAGATAATGTACTCACCCCCTTGTCATTGAAGATGTTCATGTCTGTCTTTCTTCAGTTGTAAAGAAATTATGTTTTTTTTTTTTGAGAAAAACATTTCAGAATTTCTCTCCATATAGTGGACTTCTATGGTGCCCGCGAATTTGAACTCCCAAAATGCAGTTTAAATGCAGCTTCAAATGGCTCTAAATGATCCCAGCCAAAGAAGAAGGGTCTTATCTAGCGAAACGATCGGTTATTTTCTTTAAAAAAAATTACAATTTATATACTTTTTAACCACAAATGCTCATCTTGTCTAGCTCTGTGTGAACTCTGCGTGTTCCAGTTCATGACAGTTAGGGTATGTCGAAGAACTCCTATCTCATTTTCTCCTCTTCAAAGACTTCAGAAATCGTCCTACATTGCTGCAGAAGTACCGACCCAATGTTTACAAAGTGAACATGCAAAAATGATCAAACGTTCTTTACAAAAACGTAAAAAAAACAGTGATGTAGGATGATTTTGGAGTTGGAGGAGAAAATGAGATGAGTTTTTCGACCTACCTCTACTTTCTTAAATAAATTTAATTATTGTTAAATAAATAAATATATATATGTGTGTGTATATATATATATATATATATATATATTTTTTTTTTTTTTTAAGATTTATTTATGGGCTTTTTTATTCGTTTATTTGGACAGAACAGTGTAGATTAGACAGGGTGAAGAGAGAAGAGAATGGGATCGGCAAAGGACCACAAGCTGGGATTCGAACTCGGGTCACCGTGAGCGCAATTGCAATGTATGTCGGCGCACTAACCGCAAGGCTGTTTGCACCGACGTATGTTTTTTTTTTTTAAATAACAGATTGTTTCACTAGATAAGACCCTTTTTCCTCAGCTGTTATCTTTTAGAGCCCTTTGAAGCTGCATTTAAACTGCATTGTGGAAGTTCAAATTCGCAGGCACCACAGAAGTCCACTATATGGAGAGAAATCCTAAATTGTTTTCCTCAAAAAACATTATTTCTTTATGACTGAAGAAAGAAAGACATGAACATCTTGGATGACAAGGGGGTGAGTACATTATCTGTAAATTTTTGTTCTAGAAGTGAACTTCTCCTTTAAAACCAACTCAGCACCAGCTTAAACCAGCTCATGACCAACTAAGGACCACCTTAAACCAGGTCAGGATCAGCTGCCATGCTTCATGCCTAACCAGCATAGGGGCTACATTTGATTCATTGCGTCTTTAAAGTTTGTAACATTAACATTTGTAACATTGTCCGTTTCTTTGGTTTTGTGTTCTACAGGCAATTCTCGGATCCAAGGAACTGGCAGAAAAAGTAAGTTATTTGAATTAAGTCAATAGAAATTCACTCATTTCTATTTGCCATGAACAGCAACAGTCAGTCCCAATTATAAGGCTTCATTCCTGACAAAAAAGAATTGTGGCCCCAGCAGATTTCACCCAGTGGCTGTAGAAATTCACTTTAATTGGTAAGTAAATTGCTGCGTGCTGAGTTGCAGTGGGAAGAACATTGACACTGACCCCTGACAAACTTATGAGATAATTTACTAGATAACAGAGCATATTGTGTAATATTACACCACCTGGAATTAGAGGGATTTGCTTTTGTTCGGTAAATGTGCTTTTCTGGCACAATAGGAGAACAACGTCCATGTTTCGTACATAGAACTCTTGTTTGTCACCTTTTCCCCTCTCTGCACCCACTCAACACTCAACTTGTTATGACTCAATGAAAAAAGGTATTACCTTCTTTCAAACAAAATACAAAGGCAGAACATGCCAGTTTTTGAATGGGATGCGAGTGGGACTTTTTTGGTTTTGATTTGATTCACAGAGCTAAACAATGGGTCAACGGCCTTGTCTCAGATTGTTGTAGAGCAGTGTTGTTATTGTTCATTTAAACTGTACGACAAAAATCATTTAATGAAATAGAAATATTAGATGAAATCACACACACACACACACACACACACACAAAACTAACACAAAAATTAGAAATAAATAAATTATTGAGAGAAAG
Organism: Labeo calbasu; assembly: GCA_019740295.1. Lineage (NCBI taxonomy): Eukaryota > Metazoa > Chordata > Actinopteri > Cypriniformes > Cyprinidae > Labeo > Labeo calbasu. The sequence continues at coordinate 32,449 of JAHKKF010538635.1, forward strand.
AATGCTAAAAAAAATACAAGCACATAAGACAATTAGTAAAACTTTTAATAAAAGGAAAGTTGAAAACATAAAAACAGATATTTAAAATATTGCCAAATACTTTATATTAAGAGTAACACTATTTTGGATTTGCAGCCTTATGCATCCACAGTTGTCCTTTTTGTCATGAGAACAACCTCACATTATCTGAATCATTCAAAAGTTGATCTTCCTCTGTTTTCCTGAAACAAAAACTTACAATACAAGGTTACACTGAGGTACAGTGGAAGTAAACAGGGACACTTCTGAAGGATTTAAGCACAGCTGTGAAACTTACAATGTTAGAAAAGCTTTTCAATTAATTCTTCTGTTAAAACTAAAGTTGTTTTAGGTGTTACATGTCTATATTTTCATCACAAATAAGTTGTAAAATTGTATATAACTGCACTGAAAACGTAGTGCTTTTTTTCTCACACAAGATTAATATTAACATGAATATTCTTTATTTCTTGTGGCTAGAGACTTAAAACATTGAGTATTTTAATGTTTATGGATCAGCCCCATTCACTATATAGTACACTACCAGTTAAAAGTTTTTGAACAGTAAGATTTTTAATGTTTTTTTAAGTCTCTTCTGTTCACCAAACCTGCATTTATTCAATCCAAAGTACAGCAAAAACAGTAACATTTTGAAATATTTTTACTATTTTTGAAATATTTTTACTATTTAACTGTTTTCTATTTGAGAATGTTTAAAATGTAATTTATTGCTGTGATTTCAAAGCTGAATTTTAAGTATCATTACTCCAGTCACATGATCCTTCAGAAATCACTGTAATATTCAGATTTGCTGTTTAAAAACATGTTATATTATTATTATTATTATTATTGTTATGTTGAAAACAGAGTAATTTTATCAGGTTTCTTTGATGAATAGAAAGTTAGAAGAACAGTATTTATCTGAAATCTTTCGTAACATTAAAAATGTCTTTCAAGGCTTTTTATTTCAGATAAATGCTTATCTTTGGAGTACTGAAAAATGTACTCAACTGTTTTTAATATTGATAGTAATAATAATAAAAAAAAATGTTTGTTGAACAGCAAATCAGCATACTAGAATGATTTCTGAAGGATCATGTGACTGAAGTAATGATGCTGAAAATGTAGCTTTGATCACAGGAATAGATTACATTTTAAAATATATTCGAATAGAAAACTGTTATTTTAAATAGTAAAAATCTTTCAGAATTGTACTGTTTTTGCTGTACTTTGGATCAAATAAATGCAGGCTTGATACATAAAACATAAAACAAATCTTACTGTTCTGCCTCACTGTAACCTAGATTTTTGCTTTAAAATTAAATTGCTGAAAATATATGTTGCAATATAATGCTGTTGATTGAGCTTAAATTGTATTAAACCCAGAATATTCCTCTACAGCACTGAATTCACAACTGGTCAGACACAAACTCTCCATAAAACCATATCGTCTCTAACAGCAGAATATAAGCTTGCATATAAATCCATCCATTCATGCGAACAGAGCGAGTGCGTGAAAATCTCAAAGAGCTGATTTTCATCATGTAGCTTTCTTCTGTGTGCACCTCTGGAAAGAATGAATCAGCCCAGCACGTCAGCCAGCCGTTTTCAGAGTCGGGCCCCTTCCTCTCCTTCTCTCTTACCTCACCACATCAATGCCCGTTAACTGCCTGTTGGCTGAGCAGGACTCGACGTGTGGCAGATTTTGTTTTAATTGTGCTCTTCCATTAAAAAGTAACAGCTATTTATAAGTATTTGACTTTGCATGTTCCCCTCCCTTATAGCTGTGCAGCTGGCGTTGGTGAACATTGCCGTGAGGAGTCCTCTGTTCCTATTGATCTTTGTCTCTTGTGAGAGAACCGTGGCGGGCTGAAATGACACGCAGTCGTGGTCCTCGTGCGCGCGCCCCCGATTCCGCACTCCCATGCCAATTAACGTTATGTTGCACTGCCACCCGCAGGCCAACATATGTAACAACAACAAAAGCAAAGCTGGTTTCAAAAATCACAAAAAAGACATTGCCATGGATAGGAACAACCTGGTTTTCTCTTTTTTCCAGTGTGCAGGCTGTGTACTGCTCGGTGAGGAATCGAGTGTGGGTATTCAAGTTCAGTTTGTCATGTGTGCAGCATGTTTAATGGCTGTGTAGGAAGGCAGCAGGATTTGCATGCGTGAGAGTGCATGAATGCTGCGTTATCACGCCCTTGGAAAGAGATGCATTTGTGTCTTTGAAAAATCTGGCAAGGATTTGTGATACTTGTTAAGTGAATGTTTAAAGGTTGGCCAGACTTGCGGCTGCTTTGGAGGAACTTTTATAGGAACGTTATGAGAAGCAGCTATCAATGCACTTGCAAACCCACATGCATTGTGTAGTGCTAATGCACAAAATGCATTTAGAAATGTGAGTTTTTTGTCCAGTGCCAGATATTTGTGCACAGTTTTAAGGATTGATCAGTGCTTTTACCACGTCACATGTTCTGATTCAAATTTGCATGTATAAGTTGAAATTTTTGCACTGTAAACACTCTCATTGTGTGTTTTTTTTTGCATAGCAGCTCAATCCAAGATGGTCTTTTCAAGAAGGGGTACATGTGACATTGTGTTATAAACATGGAGTGCATTGAATTCTTCATTTCATTGCAGGTTATTCAGGAGGGCTATACGGGTCAGTCAGGCCTCAAAGGAGAGAAAGGAGACCGGGTAAGAAATGTCAAACACTGAATCATACCAAATGAGTATGTTCGTGTGCTAAATCCCTCTCTCTGTCCAGGCTTGCTGGGAATAAATGACTGCAGCGCTGTTTATTTTGGCATATTTTACAAATGCCTCATTAGAAGCTAGCTTCTGTGCCAGTGATCCAGTTTGGCAGATTACTCTACAGTTTCATTATTACTGGCATCTTCTCTTAATATATTAATAACATTAATGAATAACCCTGAGGACAATATTAAGATTTTTCAGGACTGATGCATAGCATTTACAGCTGAGGTCAAAAGTTTACACATTGATCCACAGCTGTGTGTGTTTTTTTTTAGTGATAGTTGTTCATGAGTTCCTTGTTTGTCCTGAACACTTAAACTTTTGGCAAAAAAAAAAAAAAAAAAGTAAACATCTTTAGTCTGTTCAAAAGTTTACACCCCTATCTCTTAATGCATAGTTTTTCCTTCTGGAGCATCAATAAGCATTTGAACCTTCTGTAATAGTTGCATATGAGTCCCTCAGTTGTCCTCAGTGTGAAAAGATGGATCTCAAAATCATACACTCATTGTTGGGAAGGGTTTAAAAACACAAAAAATCCTGAAAAACCAAAGAATTTATGGGACCTGAAGGATTTTTCTGAAGAAAAGCAAGCAGTTTAACTGTTCAGGACAAACAAGTGACTCATGAACAGCTATTACTAAAAAAAAAAAACAACAACAAAAAAAAAACCCACGTCATTCAGGTAACAACACAGTAAGAATCAAGAGTATGTAAACTTTTGATGAGGGTCATTTTTATAAATTCAGCTATTATTTTCTCTTGTGGACTATTCGTAAACCTCTTTCATGTGAAATAGCTTTTTCAGGTCAGTACTAAATTAAAAATAACATGCATTTTGTATGATCCCTCTTATTTTGGTAGAATAATTAACATTTTGCAGATTCTGCAAGGTGTATGTAAACTTTTGACCTCAACTGTAAAAGCAAGACTCTTGCTTTATGTACAGTTAGTCAGGAATGTTGATGCACATGTATATGGGGTATTGTTCCTTAAATTGTTAAAAGAAAATTATTATTGTTATTATTTATTATTGTTGTATTTATTTACCTCACAGGGTTTGGACTGTACAGGTGGTGGAGTTCCTGGACGAGTGAGTCAATATGGTTTTTGCCTGGAAAATTACCTTTATGGTGCAGACTGATGTTATGAATTAACTAAAATAAACAAAAAATGGTTCTTTTTTATTATTCATTGAAAATTAGATGTAATTTTTGTACTGTCATTTATTATTAATAATAATATATCAATATACATTAAAATGCAAACACAGTTATTATTGTTGTTATTATATATGAAATATTTATATATAGTATTTAATCTTATACAGAGTAATAATAATTGTATGTATATATACAGCCAATATACAGCCATATCGCATGTGTGATATTGCATTTATACAACAGTTGGACAGCATGAGTGTGTAATTACATAAGAAACAGCAGACGCTCTTTTATGCAAACTACTGCCTTCCACCACTGATTCAGTTCTCAAGTTGACAGTTTAACAGCTGAGCCCGAGCCTCCGTTACTAATTCGAAAATGTCACTTTAAAACTAGTAACGAAGAAAGGTTGAGTTGCTCTGGAACAAATAATAGATTAATAAGACCAAAGACTGCTCGTTAGATTTATCCAAAATGGATTATACCTCATGTTTAACCACTATCGAGACATCAAAGCCAGTGGCAAATTCCAGTAGATCTACCCGAGGTAAGGCTGCTCTCGGCGGGTTCATGTGCGATGAATGGCCACTGATGCCCTAGAGCTCACATCTCCGAAAACGTTGAAGCAATTTGTCAAATTGCATTGTCTTTATTAACTAACAGCATTTTTGAAGTCTAAACAGCTCACCCTAAAAACTCTTAAAACTACATTCCCTGACACAAAACCATATTATTTATAACATTATAGTGCATTTGGGTGTTCGCCATGACACTCGCTGTGAAGAAGCGGAGTGATACAAACGGTAAAGCGGTTGGAGTTCTGTTACCACTAGAATATTGCACTCCTCTCAGCCAATCAGATTCAAGGACCAGAAAGAACTGTTGTATAAATATATATACACACACACACACACACACGCTAGTTGCATGGGTTGTATGTCTTACTATTATTTTAGCATTATTTCCAGGTTTAAATTAGTTGATCAGATCCAGATTTTCTCTGTGGTCTTATATTTTTGTCCTCCACTGAGTGTGAATTAGTCACTTGGGTGACGTGCTGTATCTGTGTGTTTTAGTGCTTAGAAGGTGCTAAAGGGGAGAAAGGAGAGAAGGGAGAGTCGGTAAGTGTGTGTGCCAACCTTGTCTTAGAGCGAGAGGTTGGCGATCGAATTTTTGTTCAACAGGCTTCACTGAAGCAGAGGGGATATCTTGATACTATTTCTGGCTATTGATTCACCCATTTCTCATTCTGTTACGTTTCAGGGTCTGGCTGGCAACTGGGGAGAAGCTATGGGAGTGAAGGTAAAAGCAGTCGGTACAGTGTTGATATGACTGTTAATGAGTGCATTAGAGCTGGCCGCTTACTCATTTCCATTTGTCTGTCTTTCTGTCTGTGACTCTCATACACAAACTCAGGGTGACAAAGGAGAGAAAGGAGAAGTCGGAGCCCCGGGTCTGGCCGGAAGTCCAGGCAAAGACGTAAGTGACTAGCATTTAATGTGAAAGTCAAAGATGCTCATATTTGTGCCCTTGAGTCTCATTCAGATGTGTTGATATATTTCAGCGTCTCACTGCAGGAGTGTACTCAAAAAGCAATTGTATAGCATGCATAATATGTCTCTGTGCATATATTTTATTTTTAAAAGGATGCAAGAGTCTCTTTCCTTTTATGTTGTTTAAAGTGGCTCCATATATTCACGAAAAGCATTATGCGTTAGACTCTTACCCATATACTCACTGCTGCCTTTTCTTTTCATTAGATATCTCTTTGGGTGTTAAATCTTCTTAATGCTGCATAGATTACATAAGCCAACAAAGAGCCACAAATCAATGCAGCCTCATTGATTCTTTTAAATGGATAGTCGGGTCGCATTACGCTTAATCTTTTCTATTCCGTATACAAAGCATGCTAAGGGGATGGCGAATATGGCCGAGCAGACTAATGCATATTTGGAATTTGCTTTTAAACTGTTTATCTATCTAAGCCTCGAGTCATCTGTGACTTGTTTGATTCCTGTTGCAGGGTTGTTATATAAGCAGTGCGATAGTGCTAATGCCGACGTTTGAGATGAACTCAAGCTAATGATCTTTTATTGGTCTTGACTCACACAGGGTCGAGCTAATCCTATTTGCGTGGTGGGCCCTAAAGGACAAAAGGTAAAACGGACAGATCCCCTTGGGATTCATTTAATGCTTTTCTGGGATACTATAAATGAACTGGTTTTGTGGTGTCATTATCTTTAGTGCTTGTTATGCACAGCAAGTGTTTCTCAGCACTGATTAATTCACAGGGCGTTCCTGGTGTAGTTGGTCCAGAGGGGCTCGCAGGAGAACCAGGCCGCCCAGGACCTCCTGGACCTCCTGGAGTTGGAAAGCCAGGACCACCAGTAGGAAGATTCATCAATTACATACAGTCTTTCTAGACTTGTTTTTAAGATTCTAAATTGAGATTTTAATACCTTTGAAAGTTATTATGTTTTGGATGTATTCTCTAGTGTATTGTGTTTGATTTTACTGGATAGAAAATAGAGTCGACCTCCAAATATAGTGTTGGAAAAATAGGAGCTGTAACTGCCAAGTTTTTGAGTTTCAAAGAAAAACTGTAAATTAGTTTTTAATTATTGTCAATCAGTGTTTTTGGATCAACTTTTCAGCTTTGTTTTGTTCTGCGAGTGTTAATAAGAACATTTTCCTACTTTTTTATTATTATTTTTACTCTCAATAATGAATTGGCAAAAATCTAAAATAGTTAGACTGTTATAATATAATCAGGCTATAGTCAGACTGGTATACTACTCTGTATATACAACAGTAGCATTTCTGCAGTATGTATGCATAGACCTATTTGCTAAAATGCTCATAATACAGCTGAAAATGCAATGCTCTGACCTTTAACTTTCATTGATCAAATTTAATTGAAAATTATGCTTTGTCACTTATAATTGGATCTGACTAAAATTGGGTAAAAAAAACATTGACTCATATTGAAAGTCATTTTACAAAGTCATATAAAAAAACTAATAATCAATAAAAAAATTTATTTTTAGGTGATGTATTAATTAAAATCAAAAGTTAATCAAAATTTTTAACTAACACTTTTATTTAGCAAGGGTGCATTCAATTGATTAAAAGTGATGGTGAAAACATTTATGTTATAAAAATTATTATAATTATTATTATACAAAAAAAAAAAATCAATTAAATAAATTATGTTCTTTTGAACTTTCCATTCATCAAAGAAGCTAGAAAAAAAATATACACACACATATATGTGTATATATTAGTACTCTCAAATGATTAATCACGATTAATCGCATCTAAAATACAGGGTTTCTGCGGATCTTAAAAAAGTCTTAAAAAGTCTTAAATCACTTTTCTGTGAATTAAAACCTTGAGTAGTTCTCAAATCAGAGCAGCAAGTCTTAAATTCATATGGTCACGGCATTAATTTTGTGAGGGATTGTTTCCTCTTGTGTTTCATTTTAAAGTGAAGCGAAAGCATAATTTCTGTGCTACATGACTTAGGTCGCTCAATGTGTATGTGCTGCTTCATCTGTCAGTCACCCGAAGAAGAACTTGTCGTTTTTATAATAGGCATATAACATGGTGTATTTTCATTCGTTCTGTTAATAAAAGTTCATTACGTTAATGCGGCTAATTTAAAAGTAAAAGTACAATGCACACGACGCTTTTACAAGCTACTTAAAGCCGAACTAAAAACAAACAACTGCTTGACGCCATATTGCCGCTAATTTGAAAGTGAAAGTAAAATGTGCACGGCGCTTTTACCAAAGGAAAGCGAGGAAAAGAGGGAAAACTGAAACAAACTAAAAATAAAGGTTTTTGTTAACATAATATATGTGTGTGTATATATATATATAAAAAAAGAGTTGAGCGACACAACTCTTTTTAACATTAATAATAGTTATACATGTTGTTTGAGCACCAAATCGGCATATTATCATGTGACACTGAAGACTGGAGTAATGGTGCTAAAAATTCTGCTTTGCATCACAGGAATATTGGAATATTTACATTTAAATTTATCAAAATAGAAAACATTTCTTTTAAATTGTAACAATATTCACAGTATTACTGTTTTTACTGTATTTTTGATCAACTAAATGCAGCTTTGGTGAGCGTAATTTTTCAAAACACTGAAAATAATCTTACCGACTTCAAACTTTTAGACAGTACTGTGTATATAATATCATTTAATAGTTTACTTATAATGTGATGTCATTTGGCATACTGTAAATTTTGTATTCTGATGGTGTTAAAGCATCTATTGTTGCTTAATGTGCTCTGTTTAACATACAAAAAGTGCAAAGTGTATAATGGACATTATATAGCATTTAGTCTCTTTTTACTTCCTAAATAGTTGTTTTTATCTCACAGGGACCCCCTGGTGGATCTACAGGATCTAAAGGAGAGAAAGTATGTTTACTAATATACAGTATGTTTTCCTGCATTCACCACAAAAGTGATGAGAATGTTAAATATATTTTTAATGAAAACGTACCGTTAGCTTTCTTGTGTTCCTTGCAATGTTGTATCTAACAATAACAAAACATTTTCTCCATTTCTAGGGAGATTCTGGGACACCTGGTAAAGACGGAAAGCCTGGAGATCCTGTAAGTGCATTTTATTCTCTTTTGACCTATAGAGGGACGTCAATGTGAAACAACGACGTGCGTTGAATTGCTAAGACAGAAGATGCTAATCATCCTGATTTTCTGTCACTATCCTGATTGTTTTGTCACTGTAAGGGACAAAATGTGTTTACTATCATCAGTGCCATAATTAGTTTTATTACCACTGGAGCTATCAGCACATAATTTGCATTTGCAACTCAATGAGCTTCTGCGGTTCTAATCTTCATGCATACCCAGTGACGTGGTTTGTTTTGCTGACAGGGTCCGAGAGGTCCTTGGGGGCCTAAAGGCGAGAAGGTAAGCCTAAACAGTCAGAATTTAAGATTCTGCATTAAAATCATTGTTGCTTGTTATCTGCTCAGAATTCACAGAAAGTCACAATGCATGTTCTTGACTGTTAAAGCTT
>JAHKKF010538638.1:15665-114453 GCA_019740295.1 Labeo calbasu
GTTTAAGCTGGTCCTTTGCTGGTTTATGCTGGTCCTTGACCAGCAACATGACCAGCATAAACCAGCAAAGGACCAGCTTAAACCAGCTAAGGACCAGCATCAAAACATACCTAACCAGCATCCCAGCATCAAAACATACCTACCAGCATATGCTGTTTTTTTCAACAGAGATGACCACGCTAATGCAACATGCATCGCTGCAGATGAGTATATGCAATCCGACGCACAAACTGCTGCAAATGAAACTAGAAGTAAGACGCATATGCTCCACACACAATCTTTTTTATTAAAAGTAGTAAGACTAACATATCTTTCCAGTGATGTTGCTGTGCTGTCTCCTATTGCAGTCTTTGATCTTGAATTTAGCTGATAAAATCCAGCCCTTATCTGTTGCTTTCATTGACGTGAACTCCGTTAAATTTAAAAATAGCGCGAAACAATAAAAAAATTGTAACAAATCGGATATCCGATCTGCGAAAACGCATGAAATGACCAGGTGTAAACAGGCCTTAAGAAGAGATGCAGAGTGTCTGATAACAGTTTTAAAATATGCCTATTGGCATATCACGGTGCATGTGTTCTTTCAAGTTAAAGTTGTCGTTACAAAAAAAGAGCTACCAAAGTAAGACAAATAATACAATATCAAATACCATTTGTTGTCTATATATCATGTGGAATTTATATCTATCCGTTTTTCGCTATTTTGCTTTATCAAACAGTTTTTCTAAAACTGAAGTTTTTGTTTTTAAAGTAGGCCTACTTTATGCTTGTTACTGTTTTGAAATACTGTTTATATGCAGTTAAGCTAGTCAAAGACCTTATTTTTTGATTAAGAGAAAAAAGCTTGCTGTGATGCAAACATGTTACAAATGCGTAAAATTAAAACCTTGTCATTTTGATGAATTTGGTTTAATGAATTGTGATTTTTTTTTTTTTTTTTTTTTTTTTGGTAAAATGTGTGGTAAGTACTGCCGCTCCATAGAATAAACATAGTAGGTGTGATTGTGGATCTCGAAAGTGAAAGTAAACTGCGAACGCGCATTCAAAAGCTTTTTCAATGCAATTTATATACAGTATAATTACCCAACGATATACTTGCAAGAGAAGGCACTGAAATATATTTTTTTCCTCCCATCTCCTAATTATTCCCTTTATGGTTCTGTAGCATGTAATTTCATTCAGAAATGATATTTAAGAAGTAAAACTCAGTTCAGAATTATGTTGATTAGCACAAAATTCTGTAAAATTTTACCTTATTTTAGGGAAGCTTGTTTCCACCACAGGATACAAAATAAAGGTAATTGCAACATTTTATATTTTTCTTTTTCTCGTAACTTTAACTTTTTTCTGAGAATTGTGAGATGTGAAGTCAGAATTGTGAGAAGTAAACTCAGAAATATGAGAAATTTCAGAAATGTGTCCATTCATTCATTCATTTATGGAGTGATGAGTCAATTCGTTTTTGAGGTAATCCACATTTTGGGCTTTGTACCTCACCTGGAATATTCTTCTAAGTGTACGTTTACCTGTTCATATTTAATACTGCCACCTTATCAATAGTCATTCTTTCAAAAGCTGTCATATTTGTACCATAAAACTATATGTAGTATCTTGTGGTGTTACTGTTGCTGCACAAAAATAATAGTTTGTATAGCTGTACAGTATAGTACTTAGAGCGTGCCTGTAAGTGCCTAAATCAAAGAGCAGGATTGTGTTGTCATTAAGAGCAGGTTTTGCTTCATCCCTACTCTGACTGATATAAAAGGTTTTGTCAGCAGCTCAGATCCTTAACTAATTTGCTACGGATGCTAAACACCTTAGTTCTAATGACCTATATTCTTCATGGTTGATTAAACCTTTGGACGGTCTCTCAGAGAAAGGCCTTGTTGCAATAGTGTCGTCTCTCCCGGGCCACTTCGAATTGACAAATACATTTTGGACCAGAGAACAGAAAGCGACATTTCTCAAAAATCTGGCTTTCATAAAGCCTCTGTCATATTACCAGCATGACTTGCCATTCCAAGCTCTTGCCACAGTTTCTCTTATTAACTCGGCCCGTGCAACAGCCATGTGTCTTTTTGTATTAGACGGGTGTCAGTGTACCCACATGTCAGCACCCTGGACGTCAGAGAGCATTAGTCAAGCCTCACGCCTGACCTCAACATGTGACCATTAACCCTAGAGTCACATAACCTTGCAGTTATTTAAAAGGTCATGACAGGGGGCCCCTAATGCCGTTTGCCACTCCTGACCCCTCACCTTGCGAGACACTTGCTCAGTCTTATAATAAACATTAGGGCCCGTGCAGCTGGTCACCTGCAGGACATCTGTTTCTAAAGGCTGCCAATAGCTTTTGAGCTTCGGAGATTTTAAGTGGCTGTTGGAATTCATTAACGGAGCTGAATGCATTGATTGTGTATTGTGCGCAGCGGTGTTTGGGGAGTGACTCACTGAAATTCAGAGATGTTAATCATTTGAAATACGTTTTTTCAGTAGCGTGACAGTAGTTCAGCTTCCAAAATAGAGCTTGTCCAGTAATGAGCAACTTTTGGCATAGCGTGACTAGCATGCATCTTTACAACTGGGTCTTCTCTTTCATATGTTATGTGTCTCTATGCTACATTTCATTAAGTTATTATTTTTTGTAATTAAATAGTTTACATGCACCAAAATAATTAGTTTATAATTGGATAGATGGCTCAGTCAAACTGTAAAGCCTTAATGTAAACACCTCAGTTGACCAAAATGAGCTTAAACCAAATAAAATTTTGGATTGAAAGTTGTGGTGTAGACCTGAAATAATCAGGTCAACTAACTGACTAACTAACTAACTAAATAAATAAATGTAAAAGTATAAATCTGGATATTTTCTCAGTCAGATAAAATATAAAACTATATACAGTTGATGTCAAAAGTTGCAGAATCTGCTAAATGTTAATTATTTTACCAAAATAAGATCATGCAAAAAAAAAGTTTTTAGTACTGACCTAAGATATATAAATTTACATACACTTTACATTTATATGTGTTTACATATACTTGATTAGTAATAATGTGTTGTTTCCTGAATGATCCACAACAGTTTTTTTTTGTTTGTTTAGGGATAGTTGTTCATGAGTCCTTTGTTTGTCCTGAACAACCTGCTGTTCTTTAGAAAAATCCTTCAAGTCCCCCAAATTCTTTGATTTTTTTCAGCATTTTTGTGTATTTGAACCCTTTCCAACAATGACTGCATGATTTTAGGATCCCTCTTTTCACACTGAGGACAACTGAGGGACTCATATGCAACTATTACTGGAGTTTCAAACGCTCACTAATGCTCCAGAAGGAAAAACGATACATTAAGAGCTGGGGCGTGAAAACTTTTTGAATTTAAAGATCAGGGTAAATTTTACTTAAATTAATTAATTTTGTCTTCTGGGAAACATGTAAATATCTTCTGTAGTTTCTGAAGGGCAGTCCTAAATGTAAAAAAAAAAAAATAAAGATATATAGGCAAAATAAGAAAAACTACACATCTCCATTCTGTTCAAAAGTTTACACCCCTAGCTCTTAATGCGTTGTTTTTCCTTCCGGAGTATCAGTGAGCGTTTGAACCTTCTGTAATAGTTGCATATGAGTCCCTCAGTTGTCCTCAGTGTGAAAAGATGGATGTCAAAATCATACAGTCATTGTTGGAAAGGGTTCAAATGCACCAAAATGCTGAAAAAACAACGAATTTGTGGGACCTAAAGGATTTTTCTGAAAAACAGCAGGCAGTTCAGAACAAACAAGGGACTCATGAACAACTATCACTAAACAAAAAAAAAAAAAACACAGCTGTTTTACTACCACAACTACCAGAAGCCCTTTACATGTCATCAAGATTGAATGCTCATGTTGCTATTCTTGTGTGGAAACTTATTTTGTGATCATAGCTACAGTTGGGAAGGAAAAAGACCTAATGATTGACGTATCTAGCTGTCTATTAGTTGTATAAAGTGCACACTAATATGTCAGACGTTTAAACTTGCGTTGTGTATCAAGTATCATCAATTTTTGAATACAGATGTATCTCATGGAAATAAACACAATGGCTGTTACAATATAAAGTGCCGTTGCTCATAGAAGCCTGGCTTTGATTTTTGAAAAGAGATGAAAAGCAGGTTCGGGTTCTGACAGCAATAAACAACCTCTGGCTTCATGACTAAAAGAGCAAATGTAGTAGTTGAGCTATGCCGCTTCAGTGTTTCGTGACTGGAGAAGCTACAACGTCACTGGAGACGCAACAGAGGATTAAAGATTCAGTGATGTTTATCATCAGATGATTCTTCTAATAAGGGAACAGTTTAATACATGAAGGCCATTAGATGCACTCTCCATGTTCACTGATGTTTTTTCTCAGATGTGACTGCTGGCTCCAGATGCACATGTGTGTCGTGCACAGCGTTCCACTTCAGTCTTGAAAAATCATCTTGGCCTCGTGAACATCCTCAGCCAAGCTTCACTCGTCGGCTTCAATGTGCCTCACGGGTAGTTTTAATGCTCTATTGTGATGCTCAGCAGTTTGCGGGCATTATAGATGGATGTCTCAGCTCGAGGGAGTCAATGGGAAACAGGCCATGACACGGTGAGATGAGTCACTGAGGAAAGCGCTGAGTCCCTCATTTTCGCCTTTAAAGTGTGAAGGATGAGAATCATTCTGACTGTAAAATGAGTCAGCAAAGCATTAAACTCAACCGCAACGTTTCCCTGTCACATCTTATGTGTGATTTTCATTTATTTTATGCAAACGCAAGCTTTGAATACTGGGAAAAAACGAATGTTTTTCAGTGATCGGCTTTGCACTTGCGGATATTAGCCATTTGGGAGTTTGTTGGTTTGCCAAAAGCTTTGATTTAAATATGAAGCAATAACTAATGGTAGCAAATCAATCCAAATCATTTTACCAAAATCATAATAAATACTTCTGTCATAAAACAATTCCCCTGGTAAGGAAAGTTTTGGGGCCAAAACTCAGTGCTCTCACTGCAGAAGAAAACAGCTTCAAACAGCATGTGTTTCTGTGCTTGTTTGTGTTTACCAGAAACAATTAGCTGATGAACTTGATTGCAATGGTCTTGGTGATGCAGGATGATGCCTTACAAGTTAAGCTAGTTAAAAAGCTTGGTAACTGGTTGATAACAAGCCATGCTATGGCAAATGAAGCAGTAGACCGCATGCCATTTTTAGAATTAAAAAGGCATGTATATCTATATAAGTAGATATTACACATGATACTTATTTATATGTTAGTTTTAAAAGTGTAAAATACCACTGATGTTGGTTCAATTATTGTGATTCACTTTAATCTATGTGAATATATGCATAGTATTCTGTGGAGCCTCACCTTGCTTTAATGCACAAAGTTTGATGTCCATTTGTCACGAGGCTCTAAACACATCATTTCGATTCTCTGCAAGCATCAAAAACATTGCATTCAAAAAGGCTTTTAATATGGCATTTAAAAATGGACTTCAGTGAATTAATATTTGTCCAAATGGAAAGCCTGGCTTTTCTACATGATATGACATGTTCTTAGGCATGTTCTTAAACTGCAATTACTGCTCAGAGATTGATGCAGTTAGTTGAAGTTTGTCGTTAACTAAATATAGCATAATCTTATCAGTTACATCTTTTACCATCTTTTCACGCTGAAGACAATTGATGGGACTCAAACACAACTTTTTAAAAAAAGGTTCAAACGCTCACTGATGCTTCAGAAGGAAACACAATGCATTAAGAGCCGGGGGGTGAAAACTTTTTGAATTTGAAGATCAAGGTAAATTTGTTTTTAGTTTGTCTTCTGGGAAGCATGCAAGTATCTTCTTTTGCTTCCAAAGTGCAGTACTAAATGGAAAAAATATATATTTCAACAAAATAACAAAAATTCAAAAGTTTTCACTCCTCTACTCTTAATGCATCGTGTTTCCTTCTGGAGCGTCGGTGAATGTTTGAACTTTTTTAATAGTTATGTTTAAGTCTCTCAGTTGTCCTCAGTGTAAAAAGATGGACCTCAAAATCATGCAGTCACTGCTGGAAAGGGTTCAAATAATGCATAAGATGCTGGAAAACTGAAGAATCTGCAGGACCTGGAGTATTTTTCTGAAGAACAGTGCTCGGTTTAACTGTTCAGAACAAACAAGGGAGTGATGAACAACCATCACAAAACAAAAAAACAGTCGTAGATCATCCGGTTGACCACACACAGTATTAAGAACCAAGGGTTCCCAAATTTTTAAGTGGGTTATTTTAATAATTTTTGTTTAATAAAATTTGTTTGTCTTGTTGGCTATATGTAAACATCTTTTATGTAAAATATCTTACTCAGGACAGTACTAAATAAAAAATAACATGATCTCTTTTGTTTTGTTAAAATGAATAACATTTTTGTTTTACAGATTCTGCAAATTTTGCCATTGCCATCGATCTTCATGTGTGCTTTTTTTTTTTTTTTTAAATTTTAGGATCCGGTATGCTCATCATTGAGTCATTGTCATTATTTGCTACCCTCAAGCACAGCTTAAGTCCTTCCAGAGTTTTTGTGGCTGTGGATCCCCATGTTGTTGATTTGTACAGGATGAAATGATAATCAGGTAGGCCAAGGAAATGACAACACTGAAACGTACACCATCATTACGATGCTATTCAGAGGAAACCTAAGACCACCAGTCACTGCGGTGTCACCTCTGAAAATCTTCCAGAGCAATGATATAGAAAACATACAAGCTTAAGCACATTGCAAGAAGGAAAGGTTTATTGAGAGATCATAATTAAGACTTTCTGTTGATCTAACGATCTCATTGAATCATCACAGGAGGATTATAAAAGTAGCTTAGATTACCTCTTTTTTGTGCTGGTTTGCTTTCTGTCTTTGGCCCATTCAGTGCTTTAGAAAGAATCCTCACACATTCCCGAACACGTGCCATGGATGTTTCCGTCCACTGGTGCTCAAGTCCTTTGTCTTCCTTATTCACTTACAGGGCTCTATTTCAGTAAGTGCAGGATCTACATCTCTGATGAGTGAGATGTGCGGACTATAGAGAACAAATAAACTTCGGCGAAGGTAGAGACATTGAGAAAAGAGAGTGTCGGAGAACGGTAGAGGTGGGTAGGCCTGAGCCAAGGCCTTCATTGTAACCCAAGTGCTGGGTATGTGGGTGCACTCTCCAGGTTTTGGGCAAGCTGCAAGCTAAAACACGTCAGGATATAATCTCTTCCATTGGCAGGACGGCGAAGGAAGCTGTGAAGATAAACAAACACGTCAGTTATGACACTGGCCAAGTGCACTTTTTTCCACCTCCGTTGTGGTTGGCGACGTCCCTGCGTCGGACCTCCAGCACGTGAAATGTGAACGCTGATCGTGATGGCAATCATGTATCAGATAAGGCCGCTGAGTTCAGACACGCCGCCGGCGAGCGAGAATTTGCACCTTTCAGTCACCTTTCTTCATGCGTCATTCAAGGCTGCCTGAGAACTTTGGGTTTCTGATTTGTCATTTGATTTGGGAAACATCAAATATGATTTTTTTTTTTTTTTTTTTTTGATGTACACCCTGTTTTATTGCTAAAACATGCAGTGCATTACAGCTGCATAGAGAGATCGAGTGGGTGGAATATCTTTTTGATGGTTTCCAGAACGTTTGGCACTTTGTGATGGATATCATTGTGAACACCATATCTGTCTTTGTAACTGTATACTTGTACTCTGCTGAGGAAAAAAAATGTTGCAGCCCAGCAGGATATATTGTGTGTGTGCGTGTGTGTGTGTGTATGTGTGTGTTTAGATTCTTCTAATCTATCTTAAAAACCAAGGGTTTTCTGTAAAGAAAAAAAAATACAGAAAAGAAACTGAATAGAGGCTGGATAGAAATCATGAGACTGGATATAAATCATGAGATTAATCCAGAATATTTTAGTCAATTGGCAAATCAACATATATTTTGCATACAGACACACAAACGTGTGCATTAATTACATTTTTTTTATATATAAATGTTCTCACCATTGTAGCCATTGTTGAAAATAACATTAACTTTTCTTTTAACCTTTCTTACCGAAAATAAATGTCTTTTTACATTTTAAATATATAATTACCTTTATATATTTATAGGGAGTCCCTTGCATAATCATATTTGGGAGACCTTGCCATCAAAAAGTTTGAAAACTCCTGACTTAAAGGATAAGTCCACTTCCAGAACAACACTTTACAAATAATTTACTCACCCCCTTGTCATCCAAGATGTTCATGTCTTTCTGTCTTCAGTCGTACAGAAATGATGGTTTTTGACGAAAGCATTTCAGGATTTTTCTTCATATAATGGACTTCAGTTGTGCCCCCGATTTTGAACTTCCAAAATGTAGTTTAAATGCAGCTTGAAGAAGGAAGAAGGGTCTTATCTAGCGAAACAATCGGTCATTTTTTTCGAAAAATAAAAATTTGTATACTTTTTAAGCACAAAAGCTTGCGTAGCACAGGCTCTCGGATGCGCGTCCACGGGTCGTTCTTGATCGATTCGTTCATTTTGAATGAATCTTTAATGTGACTCGCGAAGAACGAGTCGTCTCGGGGAGTGATTCATTCAGTCGCGCATGCACAACGTCCTATTAGATTCTGTAATGGAATTAGTTCACCTGTTTCGAGTCTTCGGGTTTTTCGAGTTGTTCGTTCATCCTATGGGGCTGTCACGTGATGCTGATTTTGGTAAAATTAACGAAATGACTCGAAAAAAGATTCGTTCATTTTGTTGAACGAGACTCAAAGGTCCGAGTCGGTAAAATGATCCGGTCTTTCCATCACTACTACGAATCACGTCTAAGTTCATCGTCTGTGTATCCCGGCTAAAAAAGGTAGAGTATGGCGAAAAACTCCATCTTATTTTTTCCTACAACTTCAGAATCGTCCGACCCGTTGTACCTTTTTGTTTGTAAACAGCGTTTGACTTACTTGCACTTTCTTAGTCTTTGCGCGTTCACTTTGTAAACACTGGGTCTGTAGTTCTGCCTGCGTTCGGCGTGACCTTTCGACATGATTCAATAATACGTGAACGCGCATGCCAGGACCTGTGCTACACGAGCTTGTGTGCTTAAAAAGTATACACATTTTTATTTTCTGGAAGTGGACTTTTAACCACCAAAGACCTACTTAGTCAAGCAAGCATACTTTTCACAGCTGTTTAGAATGGCTAAACCAGCACCAAATCAGTACTAACCAGCATTAACCAGTCTGTAAATTCATTTTAGGCTAAGCTAGTGTTTTCAGCAAAGTAGGCAAAATCCCAGAGTGATAGGAGCAGTGATTCTGTTTGCTTTGGCGTCTGTGTGTTATATGTCAGTCAGCTACGTCTACAGAGCATTTATGTGTTGGCCTTGGCTAATGCTGCCCTGACAGGCAAGGGGATATTTCTGTTATTTTCTTTCTTCCTGAACTCAGATGCCTCAGGATTGGGTTTCCAGAGATGGCTACGCTGACAAATCATTGTCAATGGCACGATACCACAATCGCATTATGAATGTGGAGAACATTAGTCCTTTTGTGTCCAAGAAGGTTTGGAGACAATAGTTGAGAGGTGCGTATTTATCTTTCATTTCATTCCTCTTGAAACCAAAGCGCCTCGAATAGACACCTAGCTATATTATATCAGCTCCTCCAATCTTGAGAAAATTCAGTAAATGCTGGAGACGTCTGAGAAGCTAATGTTTATAACTGCAGCCTGGAGACTTCTATTTTAGATGTTAACCTTTGATAATCCCAAAGAGTGGCTTCAGTAACCAACTCTGCTCGACCCAAGTGAGACATAATGTCTGTGGAGGTTCATAAAAGAGCTTTGGGGGCATAAGGGAAAAGCACAGCGTTTTTGGCATTAGATTTGATGCCAGGGTCATGACTAACCTTCCCACCCCTGACCTCTAAATGACTCATGGATAAAAATGGGGAACAGTCATGGAAATATCAGTGTGTCTTGATGGCGTAACTGGTCGTGGAAAAACCACTCGTGTTTTTTTTCTTCGGATGTAAGCCAATCTGACTCTTCTTTGTTATTGTTTAAGAAGAGGGAGTGTGTTCACCGTGATGATATAAAGCTTGAATGGTGTTGTATTTAATCATGATCACACCAAGGGTCCACCCTTCGCCTCCCCAAAGATGACATATGAGGAGTAGAGTTTGAGGGCCAGCATTTCAACCTTTCTTTTAACATTAACAACAGTCTCAAAACATCCTCTAAAAAAGAAAAGGGGGAAAACGATGAAATCTATGACTGATTTGAGCAGGCTAACCTTTTAGTCTTGTGGGTTCATTCATCTAAAGTTCAAACTAATAACAATTAAACTTTCTTAACGGCTGCAACGTTAACTTTGTACAAGCCAGCTCGAATTATTTTAACTTGCACTGTATTTCTCAGCATGGTTGCAATCTGACACCAAACAGTAAGCCTGCTCTTGTTGTAAATGTTTAGCAATTTGAAATTACAAATTGTATGTTTCAAACATGACAACCCTGCTGAGTCAGTGTTTGCCTTTTTTGACCTTGCCCTCAACGAATGTTGAGTGATTCAGGCTAGAATACAGTCAGCAAACACGTTCAGCTAATCAAAGCCAGACTGTAACTTACAGGCTAAACAAACTAGCCATTCCTTTCTGTTCAGGAAGGGTATACGCTATCAAATTCGTACAATTTGCTAACTGGTATGCAGATGTTAACAATTTCTTTGTCGTTAGCATTGCTAGCAGTTTGTTTATACATACTTTTTTGACATCTTTCCTGATGAGTATGCAAGAATGCACCAGAAAGTATCATATTATTGGCAAACACGGGTAGAAATGTTTCTAAAATAAATAAAAATTACTTGCTATGTAAACAACGAGTGAAGGGAAGTGACCTACACTTTATTAGCCAATCAGAGACATGTTCTTCTTGTAAATATTTTCTTTACTGACATTGGATTGGCTGACTTGTCTTTGGAGAGCGGGTTTTGGAAAGAGGGTATGTGACTTAAGAGTATATCACTTTAAATGGTAGCGTTCTGTCATTTACAGGCTCTAATTTACAGCATAATCATATGAAATGTCATATTTGTTTTCCTTTTTATTTTATTTCCTGCACTGCTCTGGAGTATTTACTTTTCCACTTTGATTACACCTGAGACTTTCAGAGATAATTTTGATACCCAAGTTATTGACTTGATGACAGATAATCTTTTTAAGGGGTCCTATTATGCATTTTCACTTTTTATTTTAGCCAGTGTGTATGTTTGGGCATAAAAAAGATCTACAAATTTACAAATGTCAAAGTCCACTCCAAAGGGAGATATTTCGTTTTTAAAAAATCCATTCTCAAGAACTACAACAAACGGCTCCTTTGAACTACAGCATTTGTTTTCCTGATGTTATGATGTCACAACGCCGTCCATTAGAATATCATTAAAGTAAATCCCACCTATACTGAAATTCGAATGATTGGGGGTGGGTAGGGACGAGGTGGAGGATTAGCCTAACTTTAGCGATGCAGCGCGGGGAGCAGCTTCTAAGAGGCTTCAACGAGCTGCAGAGTGGCAGGTATAAACACAAGCATTGACTAGAGTGGCCGCGTCAGAGCCGTAACGTGCCGCAGATGTGTGCAGTGTATGGTAAGAGATTTATTCATCATACAGTGTAGATAGCTTCACTTATAACGCAAGTGTTTTTATTAAATAAATTAGCACAATAATATCATGTAATGGCAATCTCGCAGGCTGAGGATTGGACCTAACACTAATGTAGCGTGTTATTTACTCACCCTCCATGCATCCTAGGTGTATATGACTTCCTTTTTTCAGACGAATGCAATTGGAGTTATATTAAAAAATATCCTGGCACTCCCAAGCTTTAGAACGGCATAGACAAATGTTTGTCTTCATCAGTCCAAAACTAGTCCAATAAAGTGCATCCACCCATAATTAAAAGTGCCTCACATGGCTCCGGGGAGTCAATAAAAGCCTCCTATGCGAATCGATGCATTTTTGTAAGAAAAGTATCCATATTTAAATCGTAAGAGTCACTTTAATCTAGCTTGTGCTAACAGTTGTACATGGAACTTGCTTCTTTGACAAGGGGCGTGGCAGTACTGAAACACCGTCTAAGTTGTTCGCCAATTGCAACACAGTCGGACGGCTAACCAATCACAACACATTTCGTTTTTCGGAAGGTAGGCCTTCATTAAACCTGGAACTAATCGAGCCATTTGTGCCAGGCTGTGGAGAATGGTATTGTAATAATGTAAATTATGTGAAAAATAATGCGTTTTTCAAACCACCAAGCATGAAAGCATGTTATATCAAGACTTTGTAAAAGAGCATAATAGGACCCCTTTAACATGGTGACAGTTTCACTTGTGAATGGAAATCTTGTATTTCTGCATTACATAATATGTTAAAAGGGTTAGTTCACCCAAAAATGAAAATTCATGTTCATCTTCGGAACACAAATTAAGATATTTTTGATGAAATACAAGAGCTTTCTGACCCTGCATAGAAAGCAATGCTACTACCATGTTCAAGACCTAGAAAGGTAGTAGGTATTTTCGTATTCATAAATTAAGATTGAACCACTAATGTCACATTGACTATTTTATCGATGCCCCTTACTACCTTTCTGGGTTACAATAGTTTGCAATAGTGCAAGTATGAGTACAACAGTAGATGAGTTTACTTGGTCGATGGTGATGACGTCTAATGTCCCAAACTTCTTTAGTCCCATTTAGCCACTTGTTAGTAACCAACCTGTCCACCTGTTTTATCCCGTAAGAGCGGGCATGGTCATTTGTAAATTGTATGGGTCAGGCTTCCGGTTTCATCTGTGTCCAGCTATTTTTAGCTGTAAAAAAACAGCTTGCTTTGCTGTTTGATATTGCAAATTGGTGTAATTTACCATGTAATTTTAATGTATTATCTTAATTATAAACAGACTGGTTTGTAGTGCAAACAGTTTTACCGTTTATTGCACATTGTTATTCGTCTCGTTATTTTCCTATAGCGGGTAATGGACCCGAAGTGTCACCCATAGGCTTACTTCCGCATTGAAGAATAAGGTGGATTCAAAATCCTAAGTGGTGTTTAGCTGATGTTTTTGATGTTGTGGAATAAAAGAATGAAGATATATTGAGCTTGTGTTAACCACAAGCCTTATTTCAGGCATTTAACCAAAAACCCATTCAAAAAACCCACTGTCCTTGGGACAGTGGAACTGGAAGTGGAAAGATGTTAAGTCACTTCTGGGTTTTTGGACTCATTCCTGCAACACTCCATTGATGAATAAACCAGCAGTACTATCATCTTGGATTTTTAACTTTTTTTTCCCCTGAATCATTATTTGATTGGACAAATTTGAATTAAAAATAAAACTTTTATTTATTTATTTTTATTTATTTACTAAACTAGTATGCCATTCTGAACATAGCCTGAGACTAACTATGTTCCTGCCTGCATCCTTGTGCATGTTTTGTATTCATGTTTTCATAGTCTTGCCTTGGTTGAGATCGGGATCAGGTGTGATTTATTACCCACCTACATACAGGATCTCCTTATTTGGAATCGAAAATTCTGTTTCTATACAACACCTCGATACTATTTCAAGGTGCGTATATACAACAAATGTTCCCCTTGCTTTTGTCAGGACACGAATATGCAATTGGGTGTGTTGTATTACCTCCACAGACAGGAACTCCTTATTTAGAAGCAAATTCCCCTGATTCCAGCCAAGAAATTACCTTGCTTCACACTTTTGGTTTGGTTTTGTCTGATTATCCAGAGTAGTTAGTTCAGTGCCTGAGGGTATAACAACACAGTTTTGAAATTAGGTAACCTCCCTGTCAACCAACTAGTCATGATGTGCATGGAACATATTAGCAGGTCTTGTTTCTACCTCGCTGATTGATTGTACCTCTGGAATAGTTGATGACGTTCCATAGCGATCAGTAAGAGTATGGGAGAGATGAGCCGGACAACCATGGTGGGCTTCCTCATGTCTCTGGATCTGCTAGTGCAGACAGCAGCCTTGCTCTGATCAAGCACATGACATCACTGCTTGTCCCTGGCGAAGAGAGGTATGCAGAATAGACGTTTACAAGGAGGAGCGGCGTTGCGGTCCAACTGCGATCAGTAATGGAAGAGTTCTTAGTCACACAGGGCCAAACCACACAGCATCAAAATAATTTGCTAAAATGATTTAGATCTGACCACAGCATGCAGGAATTAATCTTTTACATCATCCGGACAGCTTCCAGTTATCATCGAAGAGTTGCGTAAAATAATGCATTATGCATCGATGAGCGCATCTTAAGTCATTACGGACCAAACAGGATGAAAACAAGGGCCTGTTTCGACTTTTACGTTTTACCTTATTTATTTACCACTCTTTTTCTTTTTTTTTTTGCTGATCTGATACCAAGTTCTATACATTTCAATATTGCTGATACCTTTAAAGGTTCACACAAAAATAAAAATTTGCTAAAAGTGTCCTCACACTCAGGCCATGACTTTGTTTCTTTATTGGAAAAGTGTTCCCATCAGTGCATCCTCTGCAGTGAATGGGTGCCGTCAGAATGAGAGTTCATACCGCTGATAAAAACATCACAATAATCCACATATAATCCACACGAATTAACATCTTGTGAAGTGAAAACCTGTGTTTGTAAGAAACAAATTCATCATTAGGATGTTTTTAACTTTAAACCAGCACTTCAGGACAAAATGTCAGTCCATAATCCATAATAATGCTTCCTCCAAGATGTTCATCCCTTGTTGTCCCCTCACATCAAATTCCACCAAAATATTTGTTTTTATAGAACTGGTTTGGAAAGTTTTCACTTGTACATATCTGTACATCTGTACATATTCCGCTCCTGATTCAGATTAGATGATTTTATTTGTTTTGTTTTTTACTAGAGGAAGCGATATTATGTATAAAGGACTAAATACAGGAATACAGGGGCCAGTTGCATAAACTGCTTAGACTAGTCTTAAAGTTAGTCATCTAATTTTTTTCTTCAAGACTGGTCATTAATGTTTTTAAATTCAGTTAAAAAAATGGTAGATTGGTATCATTTGAATATGAAAAGTATGACTGACTACTTTTTGATTAACTGCTAGCTGGTTAAACTAGTTCTCAAGACACAGTCTTAACAAAGTGGCTGTGTTTATGCAGCTGTCCCCAGGTTTGAAGTTTAATGATGAATTTGTTTATTATAAACATGCAGTTTTTCACTTTACAAGAGTGGTGTGGATTCCTTGTGGTTTATTGTGATGTTTTTATCAGCTGTTTGGACTCTCATTCTGATGGTACCCATTCACCGCAGAGGATCCACTGGTGTGCGAGTGATGCATTGCACACAGATTTCTAATAAATAAACAGTCTTACCTAAATCTTTGATTTCTTAACGGTGAGTAAATTGTCAAAAAATGTTTATTTTTGGATGAACTACTGCTTCAATAAATGATGCAAGAAACATAATTTCAAATTGATTGCACAAAATAGATGCTAATATCTGGTGTGTATAAAGTATCATTTATGCATAACCATGAGTTAAATATCAAGAGGAGACTGATTTGTAGCAAACATAGTTTAGGCGTTTGTGATTTCAGCCTGGTATTTGTGCAGGTGGATGATGCAAATCAAGGGAACGCTTCAGCAGTTTTAGAATCACTCATTTACAGTTGACCTGGTGTGGTCTAAAGCCTCAGCTCTGACTAAACCCAAGGACAAACAATGACTAAATGCAAAGCCCAGTTGTCTAAGACAAAATAATGAATGCAACCGTCTCTGGTGTCTCTTTCTCTAAGGGGGTCAGAAGAATGGGATAATGACATCTGGAATGAGCAAACACATGTAAGGAAGCCATGGGTGATCCAGTCAGACTTCCCACACGGTGCTTGTCAACACTTTGTTTCAGAGTGAGGAATGTTTTGCTCTATTGTATCAGTGTAATGGTGTGGCCATGTGTAACAAGTCTGGTGACGCCTTGAATATTAATTGATGTGAGTCGACTTCTGGAATTCAGGGAAAACCGCGTTTATTGTGCTCTCAAAAAGGTTTATTTGTTCTTGGAAATAGAGAAAAGGTTTATGTTTTTATTCTGGCCTTTTAGTATTGAACTACTTTCCCTACAGTTTTTTTTTTTTTTAACCACAGTGAAAACTAACCAACTTTAATTGCACAAAGAGGTTGTTGTTAATTACATTTTGTGTCATTTTGAGATGAATGGGAGCAGTGCTGGGTAGATTACATAAAAACTGTAGTCTACTGATTATAAATGACATGATGGAATCATAGTTTTTAATGTTGGAATCTGTTGGAATCTATATATTAGGTAATGTATTCTAATTACTTTTAGAAAATTACTTTTGATCTAAACTATATTCCGTTCTTTATCGTCAACATCATGAAGTGTATTAAACATTACATTATGCCAGGATTTCCCAAGCTGTTTTGAGTTGATGAAATGCTGGATGACTTTCCAAATGTATAAAAGCAGTAGAATTTTAGAAAGGAAAATTTAAAGAAAGAAAAAAAAAAAAGAATTAGGATAAATCAAATTACGACTAATTTACTATCACTGTGTGAACAATATATAATCGTGTAATCTATAACAAAAAGTACTTGTAATCTGAATATGTGCATCTTAAAATGTTATTGTAATTGTAATTAAAATGTAATTGCAAGTACCTAATTTTTGGAATCTAATTATATAATCCAGGTTACATGTAATTAGTTACTACCCAGCACTGGATGGGAGCTGTGGTTGCCTAAAAACTAGCTGTTCTGTGTGCAATAATTTTGCCCATTGTTTGCACAACAATATTTTTGGTAGCAATTTACTAAGGTCCTATTAGTTACACTACATGAGCACATGGATCTGACACTGATTTACATAGTTATGTTTACATGTATATTGTATTATTAATAATTAATCTGGAGATATCAACTGAAATGTCACAGTGTATGCTAGAAAATTATCAGAATTTGAAATAAAAAGTATAACAATTTAAACAAATAAAATATTAAATAATAAAAAAAGGCATTGATTGGCTACTTAACTACATAAATATAAGGTTTGCTTTCTAAAACTGGTTCTTTGTGTGTCAGTTCATGAGCACACATCAGAAAGTGTAATTTCATGTAGACTGCATCCAGAATATTCAAACTAAAATGTAAAGTTTGTATGTTTGATGCGATTTAGCGTGTTTTCCTCATCTGGTGTTCTTGTTCTTCTCTGGACAAGTTGGTGTGGCACAAAAAGGTGCTTTACCTGCCTGAAACAATATAAGGAGCTAAAACTATATAATGAAATATAGCCTGTATAAGGTTAAAGTGTAATTTTTAATATGAGATACATGCAGCATAAGTTTGAGTGTGCTAGTCTGGTGTCCTTGGTTCTATTGGGTATAAAGAGAGTATGCTGAAAAAAAAATCAATTTTTAGTTATGAATATAGAAGTCAACGAGTTCATTTTCTCTACTTTAGCTTCCACTTCCAACACCAGCTGGATTCTGTCAATGCTACTTGCAGATATATTTCATTTATTTTCTCTTTAGTTTCCAAGCAACCATATGAATTAAAATCAAATGAGAAGTTTAAATGCAGTAGCTTTAGTTCATGATATTGAAAAGAGATTGAGCAGGGAATACGATTCTCAGTACTCGCATGGCCTTCCTGCCAAGTTCCTTGTTATTGTACCATGTCCTTCAGGTTGGACTTTTGTCTGATAAGCCCAGGGTGGCTGCTCTTTTCATGAGGGCAAATGAAGCTGAAAAAGTCCCCATCCTTCCCGGGTGTCATCTGAATCACTGCTGGCTGGCATGAAGTTGAAAAGGCAAAACCACTGACCAGGAGGGGAATTCTCAAATGTGACGAAAGAAGAATCTGATAATTGCAGCAGAGCATCAGATTTTCCTCAAATTGACAACAAGTCAGACCAGTTTCTTAATTTGTGAAAAGGTGAGCTGTACTGAAACACAGCCTCCTAGTTGGTTAAAGGAAGTGAACAACAACTGGAAAGTCCCTGTGAGGGAAATAATGTGGAACTTTCTGGAGAAGAAAAAATAGTTACGATACCGGTTTTGTTTGTTTTGACAAATTATATTTAGATTGAACTGAACGTTTGCTATTTTCAAAGAGAGTGACGTATTGCAGGTCAAAGACTGGTCATATTAATCATTCATATAAAATCAGTGTTTATAATATAATTTTTTTCCCTGCATATGGCATTAATGTACCTCTTCTTATTGAGTATCTGCAAAAACATGTCAACCTGTAAGTTTCACCCCATATCCTTGGGCCTGTTTATTTGACCACTGAGTGACCTGTTTGAAATTGTCAATATTTTTGCCATTATGTTTGATTTTATAGGTCGATTTTCAAGCAAAATCAAAGAACAAATTGGTGTGACATCGTTTCGAACAAAATCAGGCCAAAACAAAGTTCGCTTGGAGTACGTTTCTGAAGTTCGAAACAGCTTGCCAAAGCGAACTTTCCAGAAAAGGCTTTCCGGTTCATTCCTTCTGTTCAGCTGGTCGAGGTCAAACGTCAGCAAGTAAAAACACTGGAGAGCTGCTTTGTAGTAGAAATTAAAGTCGTGATTCTAATTAAAAGTGACACTGTTGCTTTTTTTATGTTTAATACTGTAAAATCAATCAGTCTATTGTAAAAACAAAGTCCTCCCGTAACTGGAATACCGAAATGCAGAGCTCATGCGAACGTACACATCGCTATGATCTGACTGCTGTTATTTTTGTTGTGCGTTGGGATGTTTGCTAAAAGTATACCATTGATTGCATTTATATAAGTAATTTTCACCCCTAAGAGAAGAACGAGAAAGAATTCAGCCGTAAGAATATCAGGGAAGTAATGGTGCAGAAATGACACAATTCACCTTTAACCTAATCAGGGTTTGCAAAATATTCTCTAGCTATGAAACTTGCAAAGATTGCATGGTCTCCCAGTGGACCTAGTTGGGGTAGATGCCATACTTAATTTAACAAGTCTGTGAAGAATACAAATACAATCCCTTCAAGGGCTTGCACTGACTTAATGTCTTAGGTCATGTCTGATTTTTAAAACCAATGACATTTTTAAGTTTTTGTCCACTGGGGATATTTTGGAATGTTTTATTTCCATTTTTTTTTCTGGGTTCTGGTATTGATTAAATTGACCGTTTAGTCAAGCCACCTTTATACAGTATAAATGGCCCTTAATGCATTACGGATTGTTAAATCGATGCAAACTACATCAAATATTAGACAAAATTAACTCTCTAAAAAGACAGTGTCACTATTCAGCTTCAGTCAGCTTCAGTGATGATTCCACTTCCAAAATAAAGACTTATATATAATGTACTCACCTGCTTGTCATCCAAGATATTTATGTCTTTCTTTATTCAGTCGTAAAGAAATTATGTTTTTTGAAGAAAACATTTAATAATTTTTCTCCATATAATGGACTGATATGGTGCCCCGATTTTGAGCTTCCAAAATGCAGTTTAAATGCGACTTCACACGATCCAAAATGCGGTTGTAAACAATCCCAGCCAAGGAAGAAGGGTCTTATCTAGCGAAACAATCTGTTATTTTCATTAAAAAAAAAAAAAAAATACAATTTAAATACCTTTTAATCTCAAACGCTCGTCTTGCCTTGCTCTTTCTGAACTCTGTGTATTCTGGTTCAAGACAGTTAGGGTATGTCAGAAAACTCCAATCGTATTTTCTCCCTTAACTTCAAAAATCATTTCAAAAAAAGGTAAAACAGCGTTATAGGATGATTTTGAAGTTGAGGGAGAACATGAGATGCGAGTTTTTCGACATACCCTAACTGTCATGAACCGGAAAAAACAGCCCATGCAGGCAGAGTAAGACAAGATGAGCATTTGACATTAAAATGTATAAAATTGTGTGACTTTTATGAAAATAACCGATTGTTACGCTAGATAAGACTCTTCTTTCTTGGCTGGGATAGTTTACAACCGCATTTGGGATCGTTTGAAGCTGCATTTAAACTGCATTTTGGAAGTTCAAAATTGGGGCTCCATATCAGTCCATTATACGGAGAAAAATGCTGAAATGTTTTCCTCAAAAAACATAATTTCTGTATGACTGAAGAAAGAAAAACATCAACATCTTGGATGACAAGGGGATGAGTACATTATATGTGAATCTTTGTTTTGGAAGTGGACTTCTCCTTTAAGTTCATCAATTATGAAACAAGTTCAGTAAAGCTATTTAGCTGTTCAAAAAGAAATAACGTCTTTTAGATATATGGCCTCTATCCTGACTGTCTGTGGTGCACGTATCACGCAGTGATGACTGACATGTTTAAAAGTACGTAGATAACATGTATCAGACCCAACTGGTCCTTCGCTCAAGGTTTTTCACTCCCACTGCACCTCAGCTATTTCCATGAGCTACAGATACTGGGAGTGAATGAGCGGCGTCTCTGAGAGATGAGTCAAAACAAATACCAGACTGTGTATTCGGAATGAAGAATGTCCTTGCAGGGAAAATCCTTGTGAAGACAACCATGCTAAAAACAACCTAACTCAGCGTCTGTATGTTCTGTCTTGTCTGAAGCACTTGTTCCAGTCCCAGAAGTAGCGATTTCTGCTTGAATGTGTCTGTGTTTTCCCAGTCTGTTTCGGAAAGTGGAAATGCTCGCTGTGTGGGTGTCTCATGAAGAAGCCATGTGACACTTTCCACCTGTCAGTCTGCAGAAGATGACTGGATGTGTGTGCAGGATGACAGCGTGAATGAACAAACTGAGTTTAAATGAACATGTAAACGTGTTTAAACGGGAACAGGTTCCAATTACTCTTAAACTTGACAAGTTGATTTTAACCAGTTTCCACAACACCTTCCAGTTTGTTTGCTTTGGTCAACCGTTCGTTGATGGTAGGAAAGATGTTATCTCCTCCCAGTGTGCGTGTTTGATCTATGCTGTAATTTTTTTTTTTTTCACACCAGTTTTCCTGTCGTGCTTGAATTGGCAGATAACGTACAAATGACACGTGGAATACATTACTTGAATGGAATTTTAATGGATCGCCTTGATTTCTCATAAACGACACCCTGTCCCTCTTTGACGTGTCGGTGGGGATTTTTTTTTTCCTTTTTTTTTTTTTTAAACCAGCCTTTTTCCTTAATAATATTGTTTTCATGATGTACTGTTGATAAGAGCCTGGTTTTTGCTGGATAATTGACATGCAGTCACTTACTCTTTCATAAAGCAGCCATTAGAAAATGGTAACACGTGCAGACAGGATAGCTGGGTCCAAAAGGAAAACTCGCCAAGCACCAAACGAGGAAAAATTGGCTAGATACTTATCCGATGGCTGATAACTTTTATTATTAACTATATAATCAAATAAAAAATTCCTGATAATTTACTCGCCCCCCCATGTCATCCAGGATGTTGATGTCTTTCTTTCTTCAGTCAAAAAGAAACTGAGGTTTTTAAGGGAACCATTCCAGGATTTTCTCCATATAGTGGACTTAAGCGGGAGCCAACAGGTTGATGGTCCAAATTGTTTCGGTGCAGCTAGGGCTCTAAACTATCCCAGCCAAAGGAATAAGGGTCTTATCTAGTGAAATAATCGGCTCATTTTCGTATAGAGACCTTTGAAGCTGCACTGAAACTGCAGTTTGGACCTTCAACCAATTGGCCACTATATGGAGAAAAATCCTGGAATGTTTTCCTCAAAAACCATCATTTCTTTTCGACTGAAGAAAGACAGACATGAACATCTTGGATGAGATGGGGGTGAGTAAATTATCAGGAAATGTTTATTCTGGTAGTCAACTAATCCTTTAACCAATGTCATTGCTACTGGCCTTTGATGATCCAATTCAACCATACTAATAAGCAAAAATGACTTTAAATAAACAGAGCATTTGTGTTTCTTTGCTAAAGTAAGAGTGTTGAACTTTCTTCTCCTGCGTCTTATTCTTCATGCAATCCAGAAAGGCAGCACAGCAGAAAAGTTTGTTTGAGCTGTGCCCTTTACTCATTTTACTTTTGGTGTGAAAGGACTTTTACATTCGTGAAAAATATAACTTTTTATATAAAAAACAAACAAGCAAGCACAGCCCAGATGAGAAAAAGTAATGCAAAAGTAATGTAACACATTACTTTCCATAAAAAGTAACACATTCGTTATTTTTTTAGGGAGTAGCACAATATTGTAATGCATTGCTTTTAAAAGTAACTTTCCCCAACAACACTATATAAAATACTCAGATGACCCGTATATGGAATATTCCTCATATTAAACCTCCAAAAGAATGTTAAACAACATGGTGAAATAGCTGTCATTAAAGCAAAGTCTTCACAGCTTACAGGAAATATGTGTAGTTGGTATTTTTTCTCAGTTCACTTGTCATTGGCAGCTCTGGTAAACATTTATTTTGGGTTCAAGCCTGAAGGCTTTCACAGAGCTTTAGTGTTTGTTTCCCATTGGTCGGACAAACCGTTAGTCCCGCCCTAAACCCACGCCATTGTTTGAGCCAGGAGATGACATGTCAGTGCTTTCAAAAAAGCAAGCAAAACAATGCTGAATGTGTTAAACGTTTCAGGAAATCAACCCTTAAATGACTCACTTGTAATTGTGTGGTATAGGAGTAAGTGGTTCAGAATCAAAATGATGACACACATCAGCTTTAATGAAGAGCAGCTGATCTGATCTGTAACTGTGGGCTGTGTTAATATGAATATGGCTGGGTTGGACAGGATGTATCTCAGACGTAGCTTATTGACAAAACCACATAGCTGCAGGGATGAGATCAATGCTCAACAACCGTTATTCCCACACTTACATGACCTCCTGACCTCTGATGACCTCTCAAAACCACATGCCTCACGAACAGAGTTCTGGAATGGTTTGAAAGCATATGAATATGCATGTGTGTGTGCATGTATACTGTACTTCTCATCTATACATATTATTTTATTTTTTCTAGCTCAAACATGACAACCATTTCTTACCATAAATGTTATAACACTACATGTAGTGAAGTATACATTTGTGTTCTTTTGGCCTGGTTTCATGTGCTGTCTGGCATTCTATTGGAATGATTTTAAGAAGTGTCAAGCTTCTAACAGTTTCTGAGGGACTAGTGTTCTCTTTCAAATACCATGCTGAGTCATAACCAGTAATGGACAATGAAACACTATGCATATAAGTTATAGGTTACATAATTTTACTCATGCCATGCAAAAAGTTCCTGATTTTATTTTAAACAATGCATTGTTGTTTGCAGTATGCTATGTAAGAAAACACATATGATGCATAATGCAATGCAATTTAATGCCTTTTGTCATTACAAACTGTATATACATTTTTTAAATTATATTATAATGATATATATTGATATAATTTTTTAATTTTTTCAAAACCCTAAAACTGTATTTGCAGATTTCAGTGTGGACTTTTAGACCCCACTGTACACTGCTTCATTTTTTTTCTTTGTCTTTCCACATGACGTGATTTAAGTCAGTCCTTGACATGTTGTACATTACTTATATGGTGCAGAGCGGAGGGCAAACCCCACTCATGCCTTCATTATTAGTCTGCTGTGTGTTTTATGAGTTGAGTTTATAGAGCTGGGCCTGGGGCGGCCGTGAATTTCACTCGCTAATCCGTCTGCAGGTACTGTAAAAGCTAAACTCGTGGCTTGAAACAAATTTATGTTTTGAGTGATTTGTAGCTGACTCACAACATTAGGCCGGTTGTTTTTTTCCCCTCTGCACGGTCAAGGTCAAGTTTATTTAGATTTAATTACAGTACGCAAGACTGTTTCAAGACAAACACAACAAATCTAATCCTATCCATCAGTCTTGCAAAGCTTGGCTGATAAAACATTGACAGGGATGAAAAATCCTCAAGAATTGGGTTGGAGGAAACAATCCTAAAAATATCACTAGCTCATCGATTGATCATATATCATCCTGGTTTTGTCAAGAATAAATCCTCACGGATTTATTTTGTCATTTAAGGTCGGAGCATTTCCTTTAGCTGGAAAGGAAACGACGTGCCTGTTTGCAATCTCCACCCCTGTTGACAGATCCAGCAAATTTGTTGCAATGTCTTGAGAACAGTGCATAACCTTGAGTTCTCAGGACAGACGTTTGACCGCTTCCAAAAATATTTCTCAGCATAACAGGGGATTTTAATCGTACTTTTGATAAAACGATTGCCCACATAACATTCGAGGCCTTGAGACTCCAGCATAAGGTCGAAGGGTTCGTTCTCAGAAGAGCAGTTAGCATGTATGTGTCAACTAGAGATAGATTTAGCAAACCGCAACAATGATTTAAACTCAGATGCATGACAACAAGGGTTGAGAAAAGAGTCCTTTTTTTTTTTTTGGAGTTTCGTCACTCTGTAAATAACCTTTGGTGATTCGGTGGCTTCTCAGCCTGGGCTGGTTTGTGAGCTCAGTGTTGATGGATCTCTGGGGTGTTTACCAAGAATATGTCTCCATGAGGTTTGGAGTGATGTTTATCTGGATAGCTCAGCTGTGATGTTTTAATCTCCTCTTAACCAATGCATAATTCTCACCAGTGGCTGTTTGTCTCGAGGGTCTGTTTTCAAGGATCGTCTTCGCCTGAAACATGTAAAATTAACTCTCAGCAGTTGAGATGAGATATGACAAGATTCATATACATAGCTGCCAGCTGGTGTTGAAGAAGGAATTTCGAAACTTTAACTTCCAGTACCTCTCATGATTTATAGTTAAACTAGACTGAAAAAAAAAAAAAATTGTGTTGAATTTACATTATTTAATCGTGTCTCAGTTCCATATAAATCAGTTCAGTAACATAAACATAACTTGTTCATGTAACTTCAGCATCTTCAAATGAAGTTATTTTGAACTGACCAAATTAAGTAGTGGTAAATTGATTTTTAAATAGTTGCCTGACAGGATTTAATTTGGTCAGTTTTATGTAATTTTTAGCACATAATTAAATCATAAGTTTCTCAGATTCCGTAAACAATTCTAAATTCCAACGTAACTGAACATTAAGTCCCTTTACATACCCTTTTCTCTTGCGTAAAACCCCAAAAAATAATACTTAGTTTCAGCATTTTTATTCTCTCGATCCTAAACATCCTAAAACATCAAAAACATTTTTAAGTACTTGACTGGTTCACATCTGCACTACATAATTTAATCTAGCAGATTGCATATTGTAAAGAATTGCATTAATTTAAATCAAAGAAATGTGGTTTACAAGAGAAACACAGTTTCGTTGTGTAGATTACAAATAATATTTCAGTAAATCAGACAATCTGTGTTCTCCTGTTTTCTTTTTCTATTGTATGTATTTACACAGCACTACTGAATTTAAGCATCTTTTTTGCTTTAATTTTTTAAAATGTATAACTATCAGATTATATTACTTGCTTATTTTACATAGTTTATAGAGTAAAAAAATAGATATATATTTCTCAAATGTTGCTCTTACTACACATTCAGGTGTCTTAAAGGAGTAGTTCACTTTCAGAACGAAAATGTACTCACCCCATTGTCATCCAAAATCTCTGTGTCTTTCTTTCTTCAGTCGTAAAGAAATTATGTTTTTTGAGGAAAACACTTGTGAAAACACATGTTCTCTGTATAGTGGACTTCTATGGTGCCCGCAAGTTTGAACTTCCAAAATGCAGTTTAAATGCAGCTTCAAAGGGCTCTAAACGATCCCAGCCGAGGAAGGAGGGTCTTATCTAGCGAAACGATCTGTCATTTTCCAAAAAAATTAAAATTTCTATACTTTTTTAACCTCAAATGCTCATCTTGTCTAGCTCTGCATGTACTCTGTGCATTCCGGTTCAATACAGTCTACAGGGTACGTAGAAAAAAAAAACTCCTATCTCATTTTCTCCTCCAACTTCAGTTTTACAAAGTGAACGTGCAAAAAAGGTCAAACACCCATTGCAAGAAAAGGTAAAACAGCAATGTAGGATGATTGTGGAGTTGGAGGAGAAAATGAGGTGAGAGTTTTTCAACATACCCTAACTGTCTTGAACGGAACTGCACAGAGTACACATGCACATTGCAAAACTAGACAAGACCAGCATTTGAGGTTAAAAAGTATATACATTTTTTTTTTTTTTTTTTTAGAAAATGACTGATTGTTTTGCTAGGTAAGACCCTTATTCCTTGGCTGGGATTGTTTAGAGCCCTTTGAAGCTGCATTGAAACTGCATTTTGGACGTTCAAACTTGTGGGCATATAAGCCATATAAGTCCACTATATGGAGATAATTCCTGAAATGTTTTCCTCAACAAAAACAACAACAACAAAAAACTATTTCTTTAAGACTGAAGAAAGAAAGATATGAACATCTTGGATGACATGAAGGTGAGTACATTATCTGTATATTTTTGTTCTGGAAGTAAACTACTACTTTAAAGGAGAACTCCACTTCCAGAACAAAAGTTTACAGATAATGTACTCACCCCCTTGTCATCACAAGATGTTCATGTCCAGTGTTGGGGAAAGTTACTTTTAAAAGTAATGCATTACAATATTGAGTTAAAAAAGTAACTAATTATGTTACTTAGTTACTTTTTATGGAAAGTAATGCGTTACTTTTAAATCTGGGCAGGGCTTGCTTGTTTGTTTTTAATATAAAAAGTTATATTTTTGGCAAATGTAAAAGTCTTTTCACACCAGAAGCCTCAGGCTTTGAGAAAAGTAAATCCACGTCTGTACAGTAGACCACAGAAGAAAAAAATGTAAACTCTTCAGCAATAAAAAAAAAAAAAGGAAAACAAATTATTAGTATAGTTGAATTGCATCATCGAAGGTCGGCAGCAAAGACATGAGTTAATAAAATGTTTAAATCCATTAAGGATATCTGTATTATTTAACATATTTAATTATTTTAATTTTAATCTTATTTTTAGGTTTGCGTCATATTCTGAATTGAATTTCACTGTTTTTATTCATTTTGAGAAATACTGAGTTTTTTTGTGAGTGAGATGAATTTATGCATGTTCACATTTATTCTAGAACATCTTACTCCCGATTTCTCTCAACATGGGGACAGGAGAGCTTTTAATCAATAAATGGGGGGAAAAGTAACTGGCGTTACTTATTTGAAAAAAGTAACTCAGATATTTTCTTGTCAATGAAAAAGTAATGCGTTATTTTACTAGTTACTTGCAAAAAGTAATAATATTACGTAACCTGCGTTACTTGTAATGCGTTACCCCCAACACTGTTCATGTCTTTCTTTCCTCAGTCGTTAAGAAATTATGTTTTTTGAGGAAAACATTTCAGGATTTTTCTCCATATAATGGACTGCTATGGTGCCCCGAGTTTGAACTTCCAAAATGCAGTTTAAATGTGGCTTCAAACGATCCCAAATGCAGTTGTAAATGATCTCAGCTGAGGAAGAAGGGTCTTATCTAGCACAAGGATCGGTTGTTTTCATTAAAAAAAATAAAATTTAAATACTTTTTAATATCAAACGCTCGTCTTGTCTTGCGCTGCCTGAACTCTGTGTATTCTGGCTCAAGACAGTTAGGGTATGTCGAAAAACTCCAATCGTATTTTCTCCCTCAACTTCAGTAAGACAATATGAGCATTTAGCATTAAAAAGTATATAAATTGTATTATTTTTATGAAAATAACTTCTTCTTCGGCTGGAAATTGTTTACAACCGCATTTAGGATCGTTTGAAGCCGCATTTAAACTACATTTTGGAAGTTCAAACTCGGGGCACCATATAAGTCCACTATATGTAGAAAAATGCTGAGATGTTTTCCTCAAAAAACATAATTTCTTAACGACTGAAGAAAGAAAGACATGCACATCTTGGATGACAAGGGGGTGAGTACATTAACTGTAAATCTTTGTTCTGGAAGTGGACTTCTCCTTTAATGGAGCTCCAAGTTCAATTATCCTCTTTGTCTCAGATATTTCTCTTAGAATTCCTCAAGTGAAATAGAAATGCACACATATGAGACAATTGCTGAGATAAAGTAAGAGTATAGAGCACTAAAACGCATGCATATAGCATTGATCAGATCATTTGATCTTTAAAAAGAGTTTGAGAACCTTATATGAGAAACATTTGAGTTCTAGGGTCTTTATCTGAAGAGAAACATCTTATTTTTTCTCGTGGATTTTCACCTAGAGCAAAACAACTAATAATCAGAATCTCAATTAGGCTGATAGATTCAAAAGATGCAACATACACTGTAAAAAGATAATTGGCCCACATGGTACAAGAAAATGCTATTTAAGACTTTCTACTTCAACATTTTGTGTTTAATCTAGTGTGTAACTTGCTGTTTCTTTGTTATTAATTGTGAAATTTCACTAGCAGTTTCCGAGAGAAAATTATTCTACGTCCGTGTACGGTATCTCCTTGTTGAAAAAGTTTTGTTATTAAGAAACGCGGTTTGGCACGGTTTGGAGTAGAGATGCTGTGTTAGTTAGTTAGTTAGTCCTCAACATTGATGGCAATTCAGTGCCAATGTGCTATTCTGTGACCCATTAACAGCCAGTAACATCACAACCTGTTTGTCTGAACCCCCTTTTGAACTCCAACCCAAGAAATGACATACCCAAACTGAAATGGTTGCAGCTCACGAACGCTTTGTACTGCATGCACAATTGTGGTCTCTTCTGAAAGAAGACACTTGGGAGTGTGTTGTCCAAGAGTCAGGATTAATTAAAGTCACAAAGAAATATAGTTAGAAATGTTCACGTTTTGTTGGAAAGTGATCGGTACCAACATACTTTCATGTTTGCATGTGGGAAACACACACAAAACGTACCCTTTGGCTGAATTTGATTCAAGTGTGGACAGTGGTTAGAAATGAGATGTTAATATTGAATTAAAATGAAAGTCAACACTTATTTCATGCAGCCCTAGGTTAAATCAAGAGCTTTTTAAGTTGTGAAAATATTCATGAACTCTGTTGGATGAACTTATTTTAATTATGTAAATTAAGCAAGGAGCACAAGCAATAATTTTTGTCAGAAAGCAAGTTTGTATATTGTGGATTCTGTGTTGTTATGGTAAATTTTAATAAGCACAGGAAAATAATTAGGTTTGGTTCAGTCTAACACATTTTATTTTGTGGGCTTTTTTATTACTGTAAGTTTGGTTTTCTCCCAAAGTGCCTCGGCACATCATGGAAATGTTTTTGAACAGGAATCCCAATGATTGAGCAGAACATGGCCCACTTGTTTCAAACAACCATGAAATTGTGTGGAGCCAGATAAGACCTGCGTAGACACGTCTTGCTCTGAAAAACCCTCTCCACCTGCATCTATACTGCTCTCATTCCAGTTTCTGCTATATTTTCTCTTGTAGCCTGTATATAAACCTCGTTCTTTTCCTTTTGTAGTTTGAACCGCATCAACCGTCTGACCAACCGTTGCTTAAGCCCGTTGTTTCCGTTTAAAACCTGTAACACAATGTTTACGGCATCGATAATCCTTTAATCCTCCAGATCCAATAATTCTTAGCGATTTCATTGTAAATGTGACCACACATGCTTAATATAATCGGTACGTTTCATTTTTGTGCACGATTGTCAGAGCTTATTAGCATGAAAACTAAAGCGAACGACATGGTTCGCCTTGTATAAGCACGACTGCTTCCAAGAGGCTGTGGAATCCGCAAGTTGTTATTCATTTTCTCAATTACAGCATACATGCAATTACTCCCATGGTTCTCCTCCTTTTCTTGGACAGAGTTCATAGCCGCAGTTTGCTCGTCACAAAATGAATTAATCTAAAATCAACTCAATGTGTAGTTAAATATACCCCGTACAATATACTCAGATAAAAATAAAATGTATCGTGCAATTAAGTGCCGAGGGTTTTTACCCACCAACATCCTGTATTGATTTACTGAGCTGGGATCCTAATGGCAGATGGATACTTTACTGCTGCGGCGTATGGCTTTCCCCAGAATAACTGGGATCGAACCCAAGCTCAAGTGCTTGGCCAATGATAAATATATATTATCGATGTTAACAGGACTTTGATACAGAAAATGCGGTCGAATTGTTTATATAGCGCACAAGTCAAAGTAAAGTCTCTTGTAATCACGAAGCTTGTAGACTATTGCATATGGGATGCTCACATAAGGATGCACAAAAATAAAAACTGTGTTGTGTTTGGTTGCCGGGGCGTTGCTATGTGGTTGCTAATGTGTTATTTGTGGTTTTTAGTGTGTTTCTGTGTGATTCCTAGTGTTGCTAGGGTGTTTGCTAAGTAAATTCAAAAGCTCATCCATAAGTTTTTATGATATTCTGATTCATATATGGAACCATTCCCTACTTCAATGTAAGTTTATAAGATTTTTTGTTAACCCTTATTTATTTTATTTATTTATTATTTTTTTTTAATTATTATTATAATTTTATTTTTCAAAAATGCTAGCTATTTATTGCATTGGACTAAAACTTCCCAACTTCCCAATTATTTATTTATTTGTTTATTTATTTAGAATTTGGTTATACTTGTGTGGTGTTGAAATTGAACGATCAACAAAAATTGTTTGAAAATCTCTCATTATGCCAAATTAATACCAAATATTGGATTCAATATTTTTATTATCAACTTGTATTTTCAATTAACACAGGTTTTGTATTTGTTTTTGAAACTGATTGGTTGTAGGTCTCATTGATCTGAACCTATGCACCTTGGTTTTTGAGTAAACATAGCCAAAATTATCCACAAATAATGCTTTGTCTGCTCAAAAACTCAGGAACACCAAATTAGTTAGGCACCAAATTAGTTAAATTATTTTGAGCAAGTCCATGACCTAGCAGCACATCTTAAAAAGCCATAATTTGAAGTATCATTCATGTCTTCCTAGCACTAACATTGCCAATTTGGGGTTTGTTCATATCACTTCGCTGTTTGTTAAAAAACACACTGTAATAACTGTTATTAGGCTTTGTGTGTTTGTGCACGTTCTCTGCACTTGTGTTCAGATTGTACACATGCAGCTGATGTTGCAAAACCGGACAAATAAATTCTGATCAAATTAAATCCTGAGATATTTTCCAATGTTTGGCTTTTTGCTCGGGAACAGCTTATTTCAATTACGTGTTGTTTAACTCTACACTGAATTGCCTAACAATGATGTCAACAAAGTACTGGAGAAGTTAGTTTGAATATTATTATTATTGTTTGTGCTCTAAATGAGGTGGAAAGTAAATTAAAACTGTGTGAGAGCTTGAGGATGTCTCGTGGGTCATTAGCCAGAGTATTTATTACCAGCCTCCAAGCTACAAGATTGTGGTAACGTTTATACAATAATACTGTGTTGTCACTGGCAGCTGGTTGCCTCCTCCAGTTGTGACATCATAAATGATGGTAGTGTTGGCCTAACATCATCTCTGTTTCAATTGAGGTGCAAAGTTACAGTGACCTCTGCAATAGGAAGTGGGTTCAGCCTGAGGCACTGCTGACTTTGAGCTTCTTTTCTAAATTTCAAACAGTATAAGGAACAAAAGTCTGATGTATACAGAGCCTTTGTGCTGTTGTTGGCTAGTATTTGTTCCTTTTGTTCCTGTATCAGGTGTCGGATCACTGTCTGCAGTCCTATTGGTAGATAATTTGTTGCTGCTCATTTGCATAAAGTGGTCAATAATTGTGATGTTTTTGAAGTCATGTACTCTTACCAAGGCTTTAAAACTATAGAAAACACATCAAAATAATAGATTACCCCAAAATGAAAATGTACTCACCCTCGGGTCATCCAAGATGTGGAGTTTGTTTCTTCATCAGTACAGACTTGCTCATCAGTGGATCCTCTGCAGTGAATGGGTGCCATCAGAATGAGAGTCCAAACAGCTGATTAAAAAACATCACAATAATCCACAAGTAATTCACACAACTCCAGTCCATCAGTTAACATCTTGTGAAGCAAAAAGTTGTGTGTTTGTAAGAAATCAATCTATCATTACAGTGTTTAAACTATAAACCATTGCTTCTGGTCCGAAATCCATAATAATGTTTCCTCCAGTGAAAAATTCCACGTTGTGTTGTCCTCCCACATCAAAATCCAAGGAAATGTTTGTTTAGAACGGTTCCGGGCTGTTTTTGTGTGCTTGATCTGTGCATATTTCTCTCCTGATTCAGACTAAACAATGTTTTTAATGGAGAAGGCAATATTTTGGATACAGAACTCAATCGTTTGAAGATAAATCGGTCGTCAGATGCAAAGTTCACTTTTACATGTTGTTTGAACATTAATGTGTGTTGGCAGTGTTTGTACACAAACACCCTATAATGATGAAAAACCCACCCAGTGGTTTTTATTTAATCTGTAAAAATAATTTCCCCTTTTTCAAATCGAGCCATTTTCAGCATCTTGTCTGTGTGACGTCTCACCAACAGAGGCCACTCCCACGATAGATTGATTGACACGGCCGTCTTACCTTAGACCCGCCCTGATGAGCTGTAACAGTCCGATCGCCATTGTTTAAATGCCGGAACAGGGACGTAGACAAGAATGGCTCCCAAGCCATTTAGGTGTTCTGTGTAATAATGAACATAGTGGTCATCATTTACTCCCGACATCTGAGCCGCTGAAGACACAGTGGATGACTTTTGTTTGTGATCGGGAATGCCCGATCTACATAAATGCATCTATGTTTGTGCGAATCATTTGTGATCCAGCTTCACTTACAGCAGAAGTGAGTATAAGGAGTTTTTTTATGAATCTTTGCAATCGCCTTTCCTAATAACGTGCTAGTTAGCAAGTTTTGTGGCTAAACGCGCCTAAAGTAAACAGAATTGTCACTCCACAGAGAGAAAAGAGGGGCGGGGCAAGCAGAGCTCATTAACATTTAAAGCAACCTCCACCAGAACAAGTTGATTTTTACAGAGCTGATTTTGACAAAGATTTTGAAAAAGGTGTTTTTTACACTACCATTGAGAAATTTTAA
The DNA here is from genome assembly GCA_019740295.1 of Labeo calbasu. Lineage (NCBI taxonomy): Eukaryota > Metazoa > Chordata > Actinopteri > Cypriniformes > Cyprinidae > Labeo > Labeo calbasu. Next base: position 48,627 of record JAHKKF010538638.1, read on the forward strand.
CCAAAGCATGTTATAGACTTTTCATTAAGACCCTAAAGAATCATATCAACTTGTGAAAAATGGGCATCCGATGACCCCTTTAAACACATCTTAATTATGTTTTTTAATGGTTATGGTTTAAAATCTTTTTTTAGTGTTTATTAAAAAACAGCAGTGTTAACTCATCAAAACCATAAATATATCCTTCTGAAGTTGAAGTTGTTTATTTTTAACATCATGCAAATAAACAGCGACGTTTCGATGCAAGTCATGCAGATAAACTGCGATTAAGAGTCATAAAAGTTTTGGGTGACACTTTAGAATACGGTTCCTTCATTAGTGAATAACTACACAGGAATAAATGACTAATGCACTATTAACATTCTAGTAACTACTATTAACTAACAAGAAACTCTGATTAACGAATCAGTAAGTAATAGTGCTTGGTTGAAAGTAGTAAAGTGAACATCATGGTAACTCCTTAGTAATGACTGAAATCATTGTAAGCTATTAAGGTATGTGTAAGGTTTTGGATAGTAATGACTCAAGTGTTACTACATCCTTCTAAAGGAATTACTAATTATTTGGATCAGTATTCTAAAGTGAAGATCATGGTAACCCACTAATAACAACTAAAGTGTTACCAAAGCCATCGGAAGTATAACAATCCAGAACCTTACAAAAACCTCAATAGTTTTTAATGACTTTAGTTGTTACTAAGAAGTTATCATGATTTTCACTTTATATGGATCCAAATGATTAGTAATTCCTTCTGAAGTATTTGGTAATACCTGAGTCATTACTAGTGGGTTACCATGATCTTCACTTTAGAATTAATTATACATTTTGCATCATTTACATTAATTATGAACATGTATATAGTAGTTCTTAGTAGTTCTCTGGGAGGTATGAAAAAAATAGTAGTAACTGATTAGCTAATAGTGAACTACCACGTTCAAGTGCTATGACTAACTGATTCGTTAATCAGAGTTTCTTGTTAGTTAATAGTAGTTGCTAGAATGTTAATAGTGCATTAGTCATTTGTTCCTGTGTAGTTATTCATTAATGACAGAACCATATTCTAAAGTGTTACCAGGTTTTGAATAAGATGGACAACTTGTGAGTGAGAAAATGATAACAGAATTAAAATTTATATCCTTTAGACTATCAATTTTTTGCAGTTAGCCATTGCTTGGACAAACAGGATATCCCGTCCCAATCTTGTGCCATTGGTTGAGTCAAACTTGCTCCGCTGGGCCACTAGAACAGGCCGAGTGATGTTTGAGAGCACCGAAGCCACAGTGTTTACATTTTTCAAGGAAATCAGCTCACGAATGGTTTACTTAAAGTTGTCTCCGCATATTAAACTGGCCTAGGAGAAAGTGTTTGACCATTGAAAACATTGCATACATCACCGTTCACTAGCCATAAGCGGGCTGCCCTACACAAGGGCTTTTAATAACACAAACACTGAGCCTTGGAGATTATCTCCTTCTTAAATTCCCTGAATCATATTTCACGCAAGAGCCTAACCGTAACCGCACTGTTAGTCAGACAGCTGTGACGTAATCCGCCTGCTTGTATCTCATCCAGTGAGCGTGGCTGAGACACATTCTGTCCTGATCTATGTAAATACGTCTCCAGCCCCGGTGCCAATCTTTCCCTTCACATTTCCTTATCTGCTAACTATCTTCCACGGTCTTTCACTCGTGCCCTTTCCATACGTGAAAGTTCAGCTGCTTCTTCTTCTTCTTTATCACATTATGTTTTGCATGCAAGACGTCGTCTCATTTATCACTGGAAATTGGGCATTAGAAAATGATTATAGCATTCATGCATTAAGAACTGATTTTGCATTTGGCCTATTTAACCCCAACCGTATAGGTTTTGGAAGGGCTCGTCATTCACAGCCAACCAAACGTGACCCTGAATCAGATATTCATCTCAGGGTGTGCGTTATGCATAGATTGCTTGATCTTTGCAAAGGGTCATTTGAAGTTTGCAACCGGATTAGTTACAGAGGTGTCATGGCATTTTTTTTTTTATCTAAAGGGTAGGTGGCTAAAGGGTAGGTCTAGGATTACTTCAAACCTCTTTTTGTGCTTGCAAAGAAAAAGCTGCTGTACCTGCAGGGTTTGGAATACAATCAAAGTTCTCCATTTCCCCTCGTTCCTGAAGAGAACTGAGTGATATACATAAAGCATACTGTATGCATTATTCTAACACAGCATGTCTTTGTACAGTATATTCATGTTTCTGTAGTCTCTCCAATGCAAAATGAACTGTATGATGTTGAGTTTGAATTTATTTAAATTGGCTTTAAGAATGACATGAGTAAGAAAGAAAGTCTAGGGTTCCCCAAAAGGCACAAAAGTATGCAGCAGTAGGGAAAGTTAAAAATCCTGGTTATTTTCTCCATAATGAAATTATTTTTAGTGTTGTTATATAAACCTTTCAAGATACACCAACCATGACCTCCAAGGCTCATGTTTTTGTACACTGAAAAACATCTGGTGTAGAAATTTGTGACATTTTAAGTAGAAAGGCTGAAGTAGTCATCAATCCAATAATCTTTGTTTAATTTACAACTTTGAAAAAAAAAAAAAAAAACAGTTATAATACTTTGACTCATCTTAGAGCTAGCTGGGCTGGTTCATTTACTAAATAATTTACTTAAAATACACAATAGGGTGCAACAGTAAGGGAAGTTAAATTCCTGGTAATTTTCTCCATACAGGATTTTTTTAGGATTATTTTAAGATACACCTACACTGTAAAAAAACATTTTTTTGAGTCAAATGAAAATAATTTGTTACCTGGCTTTAAAAATTTATTTTTAGTCAACTCAAAACAAGTTTAGTCAACTTGAAATGTTTTCACTAAGTAACAACTTAGATATTTGAATTGATTCAACTTACAATTTTAAGACAGCCAAACACAGCTTTTAAGTTTAACAAACCAATTTTTTAGTCTAGTCAGCTCGAATAATATAAGTTGTCACTTAGTACAACTTAACATTTAAAATTGACTAAACTTATTTGAGTTGACTGAACTTAAAATTTAAGGCAGCAGATTATTTTAAGTTCACTTAAAATAACAAACAAACAAAGTTGCTAACTGTCTTACAATGACAGCTGTCAGTGTGAAAACCTTGTCCCAAGGTGGACACAGAAGTACCACCATTCAAAGTGGGACTTAAATATGCCCTGGAGGGATATATAAAAAATATTAAAATAAATATATAAAAATACAGATCACAATGCAAATGGGAGACGTCTCATGTTACGGTCGTCACAAATCGCAATAACAACATCCCGGGTCAACCCTGTTCATGTACAGCCGTGAAAGATTAAAGTACTTTACATTTAACCAGTGTAATATGGAGAGGCACTGAAATGTAGACATTTGTTTGTGTTTTTGACCTACACTGTACATGAGAACAGTTCGCTATTTTGGTTTCTACGTTAGCATAGACTCATTAACTTTAACATTAGCTAGTTTTTAGTCAGAGATACCTTGCTGAAGCACAAGATGACATTTTCTGCTTGAACAGATGAAAATTGTAACTTAATGAGTATATGATAACCAGAAAATGAATGTTTTCGTCTTTATTGGGTTTCGGGTTGAATGCTTAGGAACATTTTGCTCTGTTTTGGTTGGGTTTAGGAAATTTTATTGCCTATCCTCTTAGGATACCTGGAATCAGAGTTACCCTAGGCATATCATTTTTGTAGCATAAACACCATCAAATCGATGAAACCTTTGGATCTTCCAATGTTTCTCTATGGCGCCGAAACCTAAAGATGTCCGAGTTCCGTTGCCCGTGCTACTGATACTCAACTGCCATTGGCTCATCTACGTTTGAAGGGAGGGACTTACCGATAGATCACTTCATTTATTCTTTTTTTTTTATATATATACATTGTAGAATATTTTTTATAATCAATGACTTATAGTCAGTTGTTTTATATATGTATAATCATGTATTGTTTTAATGTCACACAATGTTTGGTGATTTGCAATGCTCATGGGAGGATAACCAGTAGTTTATTCATTCTTGAAAAGAATTCAAGTGTACAGTAGACTTTGCATATTATCATGTACATTGTATCTCTTTTCAGGTTTCATGTTTTTTTTTTTATTATTATTATTATTATTATTCAAGCCAAGGATTATATTATTGTGATTTATCCTAAAGCTAGGCTAATTCATTTACCAAAGAATTTCTATAAATGCCTTTGAATGGGTAAAATACTTCAGGAACCAAGGCCGCTTATAAAGTGACCGTTCATTGTTGCGCTCTATCATGCAGTGAGAAAAAGAGCTCTTGCATTGAACTGGAAAGCTGACAGAAGCAAGAATAAAAAACATCAGAAGGATTATTCTAAGCCTTTAGTTGTGGACTGGATTTTATTTCTTTCTTCCTGATTTTTTTTTCCGCCCCCTTTTAATTCTAATGCTGAAAGTACCCTGAATGGATTTACAGCAAAGACAAGGTGTTTCGCATACTTCCTAAGCAAAACTAATCTGCTCCGTTTAATTCAAGCTGCTGTAAGGAACTACATACTGTAAACGAAGTTATGAAATAAGTCAGGCTTGGCTAGAAACCACAGCAGATGGGTTTTACACCTTTAAAAACTCCTAATTTGTTGAGATAATGAGCTGATTATATTTAATTTCTCTCACACTCTGACATGACCTCATATCTTCAGTGAAACGGAAAAGTCTTGTTTATACCTGTAATTGTCTCATGATTACATAACCGTTGTGAGTCAGGCTAAACATTAAGTCAAAGGAAAGCTGGAAATGCAGCGGTAGTGTAATTCCTGTATGAAGCTGTAATGTAATTCAACACGGTCGAACAGATGGTACCCCAGTTGACTGCACTGATGACGATAATCAGGAAAGTGTCATTGTCAACCACCGCCAACAGTTTCCTGTGCCGAAACCGAGTGTTAATTAGTCACATGGTATATTCATTAAACCGTATTAATACCCAGTGCTTCATCATTTAGTGCTTGCTGCACTAATTCAACTGATCAATCCCTATGCAAGACTGATTATTTAGCATTTTTAAAAGGGTTTTGAGATAATGAGTTTGATATACTATGCTATTTAAATTGTATATATTGAAACTTAGCTGCACAATGACTCCTCAAGAACTTCTGCAACTTTTTCCACTGTGTTTAGAGTCAGATCTTGACATTTCCATTATAGTAGAAATAGTTTTCGTTCATTTTGAGTTTATTATTAGTTGTTATTTGTTTCCTGTGAGCATGTTGCCAGGAGTCTGAGGTAATTTGTATGCTTTTATGTCCTTTAAGATGAAAGCCTTTTGTGGACTAATTATTGGTTAGGTTTACATTTACATTACAGCACCACTGGATGACCCTTGTATCTGCATGGGTTTAGTATCCTGTTGCTGTTGATTTCCATTAAAATACGAAGGAGATTTTAATTTCACATTTAAGAATCAGTGATCAGTTTCAGCTGACAACAGATGCAACAGACCTATGCAGTCAAAACCTGGAGTGCATAAACTTCTGGGCCATTGTTATCCAAAATCCAAACAAAAGACGTGTTATGACCCATCTTGTACACTGTGTAAAGTTGAACTGAAACATAATGCCACACTACGCTTCATAAATCTCAAATATAGTCATACAGAAGAACTGCACAGTAATCATGGCCTCAGTGATTACAGCCAAAAGAGAAAAAAAATCTAAAAAGGTGGGAAGCCGAAAAGTACGCAGTAAAAGAAAATGGCTCTAGATCACTAGTGCTGTTGCCAATTCAAGGTATGAGCCCATGCACTATGGCACGCTCGAAGGTTTCAGTTTCAATAGGATGGGGGGAAAAATGCAGTAATGCCACAGATTTACAACCTGTTGTTGCGATGGCAAATCACCAAGCCACAACTAAGAAGGAACATTTGAGCTGATATTTTTTAGTTCCAGTCCTGAGTTTATATTGAGCGGACACTCTGTCTAATTTTCAGTGTGTCCCCCGCTAGAAGTGAAAGAACGTCCCGGGTAAGGAGGTGATGTCATGCTTGAATAGAAGAAGTAGAAAAAAAATGCACCTGATTGTGAATTGTGTCGGGAAGGAAAATAAGAAAATTCCCTCTTAATCCTTCATTTGACACCAGGGAGGCTTGCCTGTTTCTAAGAAGTTAGTTTCGTCATGTCTAGATTTACCAAAAAAAAAAAAAAAACACTCCCACTTTTTAGTATTATTTTCTTTTTGAAGCACTATTCCAATAATTGTTTGTTTTGTTGGAGAAATACCAAAAAAAAAAAAAAAAAAAAAAAAATCCCCTAGTAAAACTCAATATTATAGATATATGGTCAACCCACCAAAAACTGGTGATTGTTTTGCTTTGCATGAACCACAGACTTTGGTTGAAATACTGTAATACAATTTTTTTTTTTTTGACCACTAGTCCACTTGTCACCAAACGTCTTAGGGACCCTTAAAGAAGAAGTTCACTTCCAAAAAAAAATGTACAGATAATTTACTCAACCCCTTGTCATCCAAGATGTTCATGTTTTTCTCCCAGCCGAGGAAGAAGGGTCTTATCTAGTGAAACCATCTGTCATTTTTCTAAACAAATTGACAATTTATATAATTTTTTAACCTCAAACGCTCGTCTTGTCTAAGCTCTGTGATGTGAATGCGAACTCTGTGTAATCCGGGTCAATACAGTTAGGGTATGTCAAAAAACTCCCATCTCATTTTCTTCTCCAACTTCAAAATCATCGCTACATCGCTGCAGAAGTACCGACTCAGTGTTTACAAAATGAACATACAAAGAAGATCAAATGCCTTTTACAAAAAAAGTAAAACAGCGAAATAGGACAATTTTGAAGTTTGAACTCACGGGCACAACTGAAATCCACTATATGGAGATAATTCCTAAAATGTTTCCCTCAAGAAACATAATTTCTTTACGACTGAAGGAAGAAAGACACAAACATCTTGGATGAGTAAATTATCTGTAAATTTTTGTTCTGGATGTGAACTTCTCCTTTAAGGCAAGGTGCCAAAGACACATTAAGTCGAACAGGTAGTGAAGCTTTTTTTCTTGACAACTCTTGTGGGAAATGGAACCGGGGAGATCAACGAAACCTGGAGAAAGCTATCTGTTAGCATTCCTATTCATCTCAATGCAAACCCCTTCACTAGCATGTGGTGCACCTTCAAGTTCTGTTGTCACCCTGACCATAACACAAAACTAATCTTTGTAGCAATTGTGAATTGGTTTGCAGATCTGAAGAACAACAAAAAATTGAAATTTTAATATACTGTACTTGGTAGGGCTGGGTAAAAGAATTTAGATTTCTCGATTTTAATCGCAAAAATCCCAAGAATCGATTAGTCTAGCCCGTTTTCAGTCTACAAATGGAACACTGAAGCGCACCTGCTATCCAATAAATCGCAATAAGCTTTGTGCTTTGTTACTTTTGATATAAAACAAAGTTTCAGATTTTAAATTCTGTTCATTTTATTACAATATTCAAACAGTAAATGCTGTTTTGGCACTGTTTAAAGTGGAGCGACAGATTGCTGTACACTGTAAAAAATAAAAAACAATTTGTTGAGTCAGCTTAAAATAATTTGTTACCCTGGTGCCTTAAAATTTTAAGTTCAGTCAACTAAAATAAGTTTAGTCAACTTGAAATGTTAAGTTGTACTAAGTAACAACTTAGATATTTGTGTTTGCTAAACTTAACAGATGGGTAACCCAGCTGCCTTAAAATTTTCAAAACTCAAATATCTAAGTTGTCACTTAGTATAATTTAACATTTCAAGTTGAATAAACTTTTTTGAGTTGACTGAACTTAAAATTTTAGGGCAGCCAGGTTACAAATTATTTTAAGTTGACCCAACAAATTGTTTTTTACAGTGTAGTGCCTCAGTTCAAGAGAAGTGCCAGCGCATGTGAACTGGTCATCTCCTCCACTTTAACCAGTTACACCACAAAATAAGCATGAATGAACGTCCAAATGGGTTGTTAAAATAGAGTACAACTTATCAAAATCTGTATCCTGTCTCATGTAATCGCTCAATCAGTGTTTCAAATCCTATTTTAATATACTGTACTGGTAGGGCTGGATAAAAGAATTTAGATTTCTCAATTTTAATCGATTCTCATTTTTGTCGATTCCCAAGAACGCCAAGGATCGATTAGTCTAGCCTGTTTTTAGTTAACGAATGGAACACTGAAGCGCACCTGCTATCCAATAAATCACAGTAAGCTTTGTGCTTTGTTACTTTTGATATAAAACCAAGTTTCAGGTTTCAAATTCTGTTCATTTTATTACAATATTCAAACAATAAATATTTTGCCGCTGTTTAAAATGGAGCGACAGATTGCTGTAGCGCCTCAGATCAGGCCCAGCGCAGGTGAACTGGTCATCTCCTCCACTTTAACCAGTTACAGCATGGAATAAGCATGAATGAACGTCCAAAGGGATGTTAAAATAGAGTACAACTTATCAAAATCTGTATCCTGTCTCATGTAATCGCTCAATTAGTGTTTCAAATCCTATTAATCTTGATGCAGACTCCTTCACTAGCATGTAATGCACCTGCATGTGCTGCGGTCACCCCTTACCATAACACTAAACTAGGCAATCTTTGTAGCAATTGTGAATTGGTTTGCAGAATTGAAGAACATCAAACACTGGAAATTTTTAATATACTGTACTTGGTAGGGCTGGGTAAAAAAAAATTAGATTTTAATCGATTCTCATTTTTATGAAACAATGTTAATTCTTAAATCCTAAAAATCGATTAGTCTAAGCCTGTTTTCAGCAAATAAATGGAACATTGTTGCGCACCTCCTGTCCAATAAATCACAATTTTGTGCTTTGTTACTTTTGATATAAAACAAAGTTTTAGATTTCAAATTCAACAATAAATACTGCTTTGCCACTGTTTAATTTGGAGTGACAGATTGCTGTAGCGCCTCAGTTCAAGAGAAGCGCCAGCGCTAAGCGCATGTGAACTGGTCATCTACTCTTCTTTGACCAGTTATAGCACGAAGTAAACATGAATGAACGTCCGAAGGGATGTTAAAAGAAAGAGTATAACTTTCCAAAATCTGTATCCTGTCTCAAATCGCTCAATCAGTGTTTCAACCACAGAACGACATCAGTATAACAGCTTGTAAACAATGTAACATAACATCTCATTTACCTTAGAAAAAAACACAAATTCAGTGACCATAAACTCATCAGTCAGCTAGAGAACTCTATAGAGGAGCATTTTGCTAAATATATTCACCATATAACATATTCATTATAATATTTACTGTCCTTCAATGTTTCTTCATGTTTGAATAAATGTGTCTAGTGTTTATGACAGCTAGCATTTAAATGTTTATATTTCAAAAAAATGAATTGGTGTACGAAATACAATTATGTAATTGTAGCTTTATTATTATAAAAATTCATTCAGTGTAATTTAAGTGTTTGTATACAAATCAGTTAATTTTAACCTTCAATATTATAGTAATTTAGTACCAACTGACTCTCATGTATATTTGACAGCATTGGTTGTGTGTTTTTTTTTTTCCTTGAGAAAATTTGGCACGTACTGTACTTGATATACAGTAAATGCAAAATAATTCATATCAGAAATCTAATTGCAAGCTTGTGAATCTGAATCGAATCAAAGCGAATGAAAGTTGTGTCAAAACCCAGCCCTAATACTTGGTGCACATTTTGCGTGCATATGATGTATGAATTTTGCTTACAAATTCATAATTGTTGTAAAGAGACCAAACTTTTATAAATGTTGTAGCACTAAGCTTAGGGCACGTATCCACCAAAGCGTTTTTTCCCCCATTATTTTCAATAGGATTGCTGCATATTTGCAAAACGGCGTTTAGCATTTATTAAGCGCTGCGTGGCAGTCGGATTGTTTCCGGTTGTTTCAAATGTGTTCAGCTTTGGGTACGGAGTGCTTATTGGAATGCTCATCAGTGCCACTTTTTACCTGTCCAATCACAGTGGAGGAGGGGCGGGGCAAATATCAGATTTCAGTTATACAATGATTGAACAGCAATGAAGAAACAGATATAGCTGTTTTCCCAACATCCATGTCTGTACCAGATGACATCAACAATATTAATATGAAAATAATGACTAGACTACAACAATATTAATATGAAAATAATGCTTGGAGGAACATTTAGTTCACCATGGGTCTTGCCAAAGTCCTCTCAAGTGCCCACAACAAGGCATTTTTAGCTGGATAATAATGCTTTGGTGGACACATGGCCTTAGTGTTCTTTCCATGAGGACTATTTCATTGTTATTATCAAGGTGATCTGATTTAAAGAGCATGCAGGCAAAATTTTAAAAAGCAGATTTCTTAGGTTACTAACACATAGCTAAATATGTACCTAAAACAACAACAAAGTTTTGAGTTTACATGACGCATCATAGCAACCTGTAAGCAATTTAAGATTCGTAGGGGTCTAGGCTAATCCAGCTGTTTTTAAACTGGTTTGAACTTGTGATCCAACCTGACCAGATGAAAGCGGCCAAAACACCTTATAAACCAGTCAATCGGACAGGCTGGGAGACCAGCAGACCAGCTTATGCTGGTTCAAGCTGTGCTTGTATTCAGTAGGGATGTAAACAAAATATAAGGTCAAGATGGGTGTTTTTTTTTCCAGCACCAACCTAAATCTTCACATTCCTATTTAAAGTTAGAAAAGCAGAGACATTTTTACGTACACACACTTCAGAATATCTCGAGAAATTCCTTGGCACGGTTACGCTGTAAACTTACTTTTAGAAAAAGCTTTGCTGTGCTTGGTCTTTTTTCAGGGGAGTTTAGGTACAACAAATTAAAGATCCTCTGTGAGGTTTGTCGGGTTAACCTCTGATTAATTGTTTCTGTGTAGCGCAGTCAGTTGTGGTGAGAGCACGCTACTGTAATTTTGCAGCTGCTGTCTTTAGCATGACCAATATGATACACATTCCAACTGGCCTTCCAACCTCATACCAGAGCACTTGAAATAGTTTTCTTTTTGTCTTTCTGCCTATTGCTCCATAAGTCGAGCAAGCTGGGATTGTTAATATTATGGCTTTTCAATTCTGTAATCCGTCCCAAACCATTAGGCTAGTTCGAAGAATGTCATAATGCACATGTCCCCTTGATGAGTGCAGACAGTGCTGAGGTTCACAGCACGAGGCAAGTCGGGTCACGGAGACCTGGCAGGAAGCGTCCTTTGGAGGGTCATTTTCGTGCTTTCTCGAATGATTTAAGCAGGCCGCTGCAATCCCTCGTTTTTATATTCACTGTAATTGAAATTGATCAGCCGTACCCACCCTTAACCAAATGATATGTAGAGCTCAGGCAGGCGCAGCAACAACCTCTGGGCATGAAGTAGGACATTACCCATGGCTGCCTTGGAGGAGGTCCAGACCCTGACCGACAAACCAGAGTGAGTCGGCCCCACGACGTGGCAATGCCTCTCCTCCAGCGCCTGGGGAAGTATTTGTGAGATTCCTCAGTTATATTTTCATAGCTAAATGATGTATTTATCTCCCTCTGTGGTGAGTCAAATATATGCATGAAACACATCTTGGGCAAACATCTCCACCAGCGAGAGGAGGAGGAAGAGGGTGCAAGGGGCGAAAAAAAGGCCGTGATTCGATCAGCTTGTCAGGCAAACGACACGGCGAAGAAGGGAGAGCGACGTAACACAGAAAGATTCACTGCGATCTCATTATTTCGTGCCATAAAAGGGTTTTACCCTGCAGCGCAGCCAGTCTCGCCCGCCCCGAGATTGACAATAGCCTTCAGGAGAAGGAGGTCACAGGTGAGCGAATTGATTTCACACTCGTCCCCCGGCTTTGATAACCAACATTGTCTCACGTTCCGTGCTGTTAGCGACTGTCCGTACGGATGGCCCTCTCGGCGCTGATCTGCTTGAGTTATTCACTAAGTAAGATGTGAGGAAGACAGCTCTTTTGAAGTAGCTCATTAAGTATTCCCTACAGATGATTCCACACTTAGGCTGATTAAAACGAGGTAAATGGGGCCCATGTGAAGAAGCTGGGAGTTCAAAATGAAGGTGGCATGCCAAGCTAAGAGGACTGAACTGTTGAACTTCCTACCTCTCTGTGCTCTTTGTGAATTCTCTGTCCTTTTGTGCGCTCGCTGATGATCCAATCTTTGAGGTTGGACTTTTGTTGAACTTTTCTCATTAACCTGTCCAACCCCCTTTATGCCCCGAGCCCTTAAAAGTGCTTAACCTGTCTTCACATGCAGAGAGACCCCCACAACGCCCTTTAACACCCGAAAACCTCTACAACAAACGCTCATACTGGCACGCACTTACGTGGCACAAAGAGTTCAAGTACGTAATTGGCACGTTTGTGTTTCATGCATAATGCAACTCACTAATTGTAGTGACGCAAAGCTAGTAAGATGGTCTTCCATCCTAGCCGGGCTGATTTTAGAAGAGTTTTAGCGACTTTTTAGCTGTCAAGTCCAGCTGGTCGACTAGCTAAACAGCAGCTTGCCCCAGCTGGGAGACCAGCAAAAAGGTTTAAGCTGTGTATTTTCAGTAGCATGACAGTAGCGACGTGTACATTTTCCAGTAACAAGCTATGCTATTCAACAAGTAGCGTGACAAAACAGAAATGCTATTGTGCACACAGAATTGCAGCCAAGACGATAACCAAATGTGCTGTTTTTTGTGCTGCTTTGGGAAATGTGCATCAGTTTCTTGAAATAGCTGAAAAAGATGATTCACTGATTTTTGCACACAAGTATTTTTTTTTAATCAGTTTAAGTACATCTGCTTAAAATGAATGCTATAAAAAGCTACATTTTGTACAGTACGAAACTCCAAGAAAGGCACAACTAGACAACTCTAATTATGAATAACTACAGTTTCAAATTAGCACTGAAAACACGCAGTACCTGTCTTATTCTCACTCACACTTTGTTTGACACGATAAGACTGTTGTCTTTACAGTGACAGCTCAATTTTTTATTTCCCCGACCCCAAGATAAGATGCAAGTGTGGTTTTTGAAGTGTAATTCTCATGAATAATGTGGAGTGTTAAAAGATTTGGATTACACATAGAGGCTGAACACCTGGAGCCAATTATTTAACCTCCAAATGAGGCATCCAACAGCAGCTGTTTTGGCTGGGACCTTTGCCCATTTACTGGATGGAAGGATTGAGCTTGTCTTTAAGATGCTTGGCTCACGATCCAGCCTATTGCCATCATTCAGAATCACGTTCCAGGGACCGAAATGAGATGGTGCACTCTTAACCCCAGAAAAGGATGCTTTAGTGTAATTACCATGACAGGCACATACTTATTGCTGTATTTGAGATACTGAGTGGTCTGAAATCTTCACATTTAAACGTAGTAAACGTACAGTGACAATCTCCTTTAAAAGGTTTGATTGGAAACACATGCAGACAAGACCTTGGTAACTGGACATGAAGGCAACTAGTTTGACAACGCTTATTTTATAACAGTTGGCATGTGACCCATCCTACTATCACCACGTGTCTCACAGAGTTCATCAGATGTTCTTCAGCTCTGAAATTCTGCATTTAATCATGTCATGCTCTTTCTTGTAGAACTGATAAGGAGATTACTCTAATTTCTGCTATCTACCCTATGTGTCTATTGATGCAAAATGATGCATGAGCGGCTGTGTCCATTATTCTCTAAGAGAGCTGAGTGGCAGACTTGCATAGGGGCTTGTTGGCAATTAGTGAGAGTGTCAAAAAGTTGGGAAATCAGAGGCAAAAAATGCCAGGTGCTATGAAGTTATGCCAAGACAAGGTTGTGACATCTGTCATGAGCATTTCAAAATATGTTACAGATTAATCAGATACAGTTTCAAACTGAAAAAAAAAAATGTAATTTTATTTAAAAGTAACTTTTTAATACAGTGAAGGTTGATTAATGTAAACACCAAGCAAAAATAACCATACAACTATTCTTTGTCACTCCTTAGCTATACTTTGTTCTTGTCCACTGAAGTTGTACAATAACTTTGTGAGAAGGAATTTAACTTGCTCAGCTGTGTATATATTTTCTCATAAGACATTCCTCTCAAAACACAGTTGCAATCAATTTAAAAAATTGTCCCTTTGGAGACATTGATACGAAACGCCATTGGTTTTGTGCGTCATATGACTGACTGCGATGCAAACAAGAGCAAGAATGATATTTGAAGGCAATTGAAGATTTATACATATGTGGGCTTACATTTCATTATATTTAATTCAATTCCAAATGCAGTTTGCATGCCTTCATTGTGGCTAGGGTGTGGATGGGTCAAGGAAAGTATACTTAATAGACACCGCATGTACACTTTTGGGCGTTCGGAAATAAAGTTAGCATTTCTCCAGCATTAATCATGCATACAGTAAATGACTTTATTGGTGTGTATATTAAAAGCAATCATAGATCATGCTAAATGTAAGAAATATTTTACAGACCCAAAGCAGCAAACCTCAACTGTTTTGGGTAGCATTGAGCGGATTTCTTCCACATCACTAGACACGTAGGGTCACCGCTCTCGGACCCCAGCCGCACCTCACCCCTCTTTGTAATTGGGCTCCATTGTGTTTATGAAACACTTGAACTTTTCATGAGGCGCTGTGAGTTTGCATGTATAACAAATTAAAAAAAGAGCACATACAGTAATATGTGAAGTGCCCCATTTAGACTCTCAAGCGCTCGTGACAGCTCAGAAATTACAATGTCTTTTTTTGCACCCCTCAGGAAATTAAGTTGCGACCGCAATGTGTTCAAAACGAGAGCGCTCACACCGAGCCAAATCCTTTTCATTTGCATGTTTTGTGCGAATTCCTGCGAGTCGATGAATTAAAACTGTGCGAGGTAATAAATCGAGCTTGCATTCTTTTGTCTGGATCGCATATTAATGTGGTTGGATATGTGGAGCTTGTTATTTTCTTTTTCTTCATTTTCCAATTACAGCCAAAGAAGCTGAAAGACTTATATACATATACATAGGAAAGAACGTATGCCGTGTCTGAGTGGAACCCTTGACTCCTGGAAACCTTCGCACGGACCTCAAACTCATTTGGACGGAGCGTGCAGTCCCCATCCCCGCATGGTTCCAGCTGACAATGCTCCACATCAACACCCTGACGATTGAGAGATCTAGAGTGACATGGGACCCTCTTCCATTCATAATAAAACAATTAAGTTGTTTGCTGGGGAATGGACGGAGTGTTCCGTCAAGCTACGGATTAGTCTCCTGTGAGCAACTGCGTGATTCCCGTTCCCCTCACAACAGAGGCGGACAGCTGGAGGTGCTGGCGGAAGCAGGCTTCGTGCTGTCTGCTGGGCCATCTGGAAAAGAGCAGGATTCCAAGGCTGATGGTGAGGTGAAGAAAAGTGCTTTCCCTTCTGCTCGGCAGCACCGTGATTTGTGTTACGCCATTTGCGAAAGGACCTGCACTTTCTCTCTGAGGCTATTCTGACATTTCTCACTTCCCATCTCCTGCCCCAGGCATTTACAAGGGCCGGCGGAGAGATTTTCGCATCCCTGGTGGCGCTGCAACACTCTTGCACATCAACTTTAAGGGCCCGGAGGACGGAATCGCGTCCGTCCGATAGTATTTCTTTAATACAGCCTCTTTAACCTTTTAACACTTTTGAAGAGCAGGTTGCACTCACTACGTCTGCATCATATAAAGGGGTCACGACTTTCAAAACTCAAAACGCCTTTCGAGTCCAAAAAGAACATTTATTTATTTTTGCACAGTATTTCGCTTTGTGCTTTGGCAGCAACAGACAGATAAAAGTTTAACGCTTGACCTCCCACACTGACACATCAAGTTTTCCTATTCTGTTAAGAAACTTAAACTTAGTCATGGACTAGCTGTTAGGGCAAGTTTTGTAGGTTAGCATGCCCCTGCTGGTAGATGCTGCAACCATACTTTTTGCTTCTAAAATGCACTTTTCTGCATTGCCAACCATTTCAAATTAGTCATGAATTATGACCAAATATATTCGGATATATTGGGACACTTTCTACCATTGAGATGACTGGGAGAAAAATTATAATTAAGGCTATCAGCTTTAACTTAATTAGTTATGAAAAAATAACGTGATTAAAATATTTTAACGCTGTTAACGCACTAGCCCCGCCCCCAGACCTGTACGTATCTTATGTAATATTTCATATAGTTTACTGTTGACAAATAAGATGCAGGGCAACAACTCCATGAATGCAGTTATGCCCTAAAATTCATGATATTGGTGCAAAAAATGCCCCATATGTGTTTTGCCTCATATAAATATATATCACATATCACACTATATCACACGCCCAGCAAGAGCAAAATGACAGATAAAATCTATCACAAGCTTAAATGTGATTTTATACAACAGTTCAGTAAATAAAAAGTTGATAGTGTTATATTTTAAACACATTGTGTTTCGCTCAATTTTGCAGAGAACATATTACCATTGAATCCATAGTAGAAATGTTGTGGATCTCCGAGCAAAGCAGCAGTGTTTAGTTTCTGAATGAATCCGCGTTTTGAACTAATCCTGTGAACCATCGATTCAAAGGTTCATTCATAAAGAGCCATTTACTTCATTCATGAATGAATCAGACTTTCGAACGAATCGAATGAATTACTCATATAGACATTTTCCGCCACCTGCTGGCAGATTTAGCTTATTTTTTAGAGTAACATTTCATTAAAAAATAAAAAAAATCAATAAAATATAATAATAATAATAAATAAAAACATTAAAAGGATTGAAATTCTGTCATAATTTACTCACCCTCATGTCTTTTCAAATCTTTCTTTTGTGGAACATAAAAAGGTATTTTTAAGACTGTTGGTAACAAAGCTGTTTTGGTTACCAATGACTTTCATCGTATGAACAAAAAATACTGAGATGTTTCTCAAATTATCTTCTTTTATGTTCCATAGTTTACGTTGCAGCTTAAATGTGTCAAGTAAAATAATTCTTTCTAAAGCTACAATCTGTAATGTCTACTTGATTCTCAGAATCTTTTGTGGGTATTTTCACAGTCAATTTAATTTTGCGATTAATTAGATTAATTAATCGAAACATCATGTAGTTAATCAGATTAACAATTTTAATTGGCTGACAGCCCTAGTTATAATACAGCATATTTGTGCAGCTCTAAAAAGCATGAAATAGTCTTTGTGTCAGCCCAGGGGTGCATTTCTGGTACAGCAAAGTAACTCACTGATTAACCACCACTATACACTGATGAGGAAATTAACTAGCTAGTCACAACTGTTTCCCAAACACAATCGCATCTTGAACCATATTAGTTCAATAATATAGGGCAATTGTTAATGACGTCACATGCATGTGGTGGAGTAATAACCTCTGCTATTTAACTGATTAGAGATCTCTAAGATACTGCTGTATTGAACATGGCACCTGATGAATTGGCACCTAATTTACAATTTATTTTTTTTGTTCCCTGTCATTTCATGTTTTTTGATGTTTGATTCATCACGGGTTCCCTCTTACATCATACTGGGGTTTGGCGCATTTATGCACATGCACACTCTTCAAAAACTGTGCTTATCAAAACGTGCAAAAATACATAGATTAAAATGCATTTATATTTAGACAGAATGGAAGAAATAGATTGTACTGCATGTTAGCTTGTTTATTATGCCCAAGAGCAGAATTTATTTAAACCCATATCTAGGGCTGCACGATTAATTGAATGCAATTTCCATGTGCATTTTGTCAGTAAAGCCGTTGTGTAATCAGCAGTAAATCTCCATCACCTGCTTTCAGATGGAGCAGCATTTACTACACAGAGCCCTAGTTCAATCATAGGTTACGCAAAAAAAAAAAAAAAAACACAGATGATATTATTGCGCGGTTATAAAATCGAAAGAAATCATTTGCCATAATGACAGCTGTTTGCGTAGCTTCTCAGAGAACTATGGCTCAGTGTAGTACACCTGAAAGCATTTGATAACATGTGATAACATGTTTTTACTTCAAACTCACTTCATAATGTCAGTCGAGTGTTTGAAATAAATCCTTCTAATGTCGCTTCTTACACAGAATAAGGCACACAACAATTTCATAGTATTTTAAGCAGTGATAAAGGCGTTGGATTATAAATATACTTTATTATAGTGAAAATTATGATAAGAAGAACTCACATAAACCATATATTGTCATAGTAGTGCGTTTATTAGTCACGCTGAATCAATAAAAGCAGTTAAATCTTCTGTTTATGCAGCTGCAGTGATAGGCATTTCCTTGGTTTCTTTATTCGGGCTTATTTGGAGTTTCCGTGCGAGAGCGCCCTCTGGCCTTTGGATGATGATTTACTGCTGATCACAGAACCGCGCTTCACTAAAAGATACGCATGACAATCGCAGCTTCTGCCTAATCATGATCGCGACCACAGGTTGAGAGCTGTAGTTCCAACCACGTAAGTTTGTGATGCTGTTTTATTTCGGGAACCAACGAATCGTTTTAACTAGTAAAGAATTTGGGCTCTGTGTGTTATTTTGATATCATCAGCATATTAGCATTGTCATGTTGTCAGTTTACCGGTGCTCTACAACAGTGGTCATTTGGGATTTATAGATCCAAAACTTTGTTTGTTCTTTGTGCAAAGATTGAACATTTCAAATAACATACAGGCAGAGCCTTGCCAAGCAACTGAAATTGAGATGAATGGGAAAGCTAACAGCTCGAATTACTCATATTAGACTTGATGAATTCTGTGATGTTTTGGTTTATTAGTTAGTTTATTTGAGTTTAAAACATTCAAACTTGATTGATAACATTACGGAAATCAACATTTAAATAGATGTGAAATGAACTTGAGTTTGTATCCTCATGTAAGCTATGTCAATCACTCATTGAGCAATGACTAACTTTTTCCATTTTGTTAATATTCTTGCCATCATGTAAATACGTTATAATTAAATGTAAGTGCCTGAGATTGGCCAGAGCATATTTCGAAAAGTCTTTTCTGTTTTATGTGTTTATTTAAAACGGAGTTTTAAAAGGTTCTGCATACCAAAACTGATTCATTTGCTCTCTCAAATCCTTCCTAATGCCATTTAGTTGTAGGGCAGAAAGACAAATTCCAGTAAATCTCAGTGACTACATTTTTCCAGTGTTTCCCAACGTTATTTGTACCCCTTTTCGACATCAGTACGGAAATGTCATATTATATTGGCTGTCATTTAGCATTAGCCTGTCATTACTACTATTATTTAAACAAGTGAAGAACACAAACACACACATTGGTATTTCTGTCTTTATGGGGACATTCCAAAGGCGGAATGGGTTTTCTACTGTACAAACTGTATTTTCTATCCCCTTACCTTAACCTTACCCCTAAACCTACCCCTCCCACAAAAGGGGTAGGACTCTTCTAAGATTTTCAAAACACTTTATTCTGTATGATTTTTTTAATCATTTATTTTATAGCATTAACCAATCAAATTAGATTTTTTTTTTCTGAAGCCTACTTAAATACCGCGTGAGGTTCAAGTACCCTCGGTTGGTCGGACTCTCATCTTTTGCTGTTTTTGCTGATTGGTCGGTCTGAGTTCTGTCTGTCTGTCTGTCTGTGGACAAGGTGTTTTGGAAAGCTGAGACTGAAAGCTCTCAGCACTCAGGAGGACATGGCGAGTGATGGGGCCAAGCAGAATGGGCTTTAAGTGTGTGAAAACTGGGGTTTGATAACAGGTTTTGGGATCATTTCCATTTAGTCTGTTTGTTTTTAAAAGGTTGTTGCTAAGCAGTAGTCAAGTTAGTTTTAAACATGGTGGCAATACAGGAACATGCAGGCCGTAACGCTGGAGGCACATACACTTCATAACATCTAATGCCACTCAGATGATCACCGCTACTCATCTATTTCTTCTAGCAGATTTCCACAAATAAAAGTACATATTTCTTCACCACTGCAGCATTTTTTTCCCATGAAAGATCCAGCCAATGTATGGCACCAAACACCCAAAACTCAGAAATTATTGCTATTAAGATGTTTTCCGACAAGCGGAAGCAATGAGACCTGTTTTCCGGTTTTGATCAGGTGACATTCGACATGTACCCTTTTTTTTTTTTTTTACATATTTTTGGGGGGCTTTTTTTATGCTTTTATTAGACAGGACAGTTTCAGAGCAGATATGAACGCATTAGGTGAAGAGAGGGGAGCAGGCCTGGCAAAGGACCTCGAGACAGGAATCGAACTCAGGTTGCCGTGAGCGCAGATGCGCTGTATGTCAGCGCACTAACCACGAGGCCATTGGCGCCAACCACGTACCCTACTTTAAATGGAAGTAGAAACACGTTTTTTTATGCATGTTTCTTTAAATGCAAATTAGCTGCTGCTCCCACCCCCTTTTTCAGAATAGAATTGTGTCTTTACAGCTCGTAGCTCAGATACTCTGCTAAAAACATTTGTTTGCTTTTGATTATCATGTCTACCATACGGAAATCATGCGTTTTTAAACCATATTCGTTTAAACTTCTAATACGGTTTTCTGAGCACACGCATCTGAAGCACACGCACAGAAAGCAGCTGTCACAGCATGCGAGTACTAAAATATGTTTTCCTTCATGTCTTGTTGCGGTTAAACTGTCAAAAAATACTTTGTTAAAAACACACAGGAGTTACAAAAACAGGCTGTTATATCTGTGAAGGTAAACTGTTGGGAAAGAAATAGCATGTTTATATTAGATCTGTGTGGCAGCAGCGGAATATACAGTAAGTAAATCAATAAATCCACTGGCTTACCAAAATAAACTTACTGGGTTGTTCTTTTTCACCTTCTTGGGGGTTGGTAGATGCACCAGGGACCCTATTATAGCCCTTAAACACAGAAAAAGTCAGATTTTCATGATATGTCACCTTACAATATACTGATTTGTTGCTTAAGACACATAATTATCAATGTAAAAGACATGTTTTGCTGCTTATTATTTTTGTTGAAATTGCGATTTAATATTGTAATTTCGCAATATTACAGTATTTTCTGTATTTTAGATCAAATAAATGCAGATTTGTGAGCATAAGAGACTCCTTTCAGTATAGTAGGCCTATATGTACTGTAGCTCTGCTATTCTTACAGCTGCCATATTGAATCTGACACGTTCTCCTATTCATTTTTCTACAAGTGGTCTGTCGCCTAATGTTTGTTTTGTCTCTGACTGGATTCAGCGCTCATTTCCAAGATAATGAGGTACAAAGACAGGGATATGGCTTGATCCAGCCATCATTTTCAGCTAGTAATCCTACCTTTCACATTCTCTCTTTCCTTTTTGAGGTCTGTGCAGCGAAGATGGCTTCTTTTCACTGAGGAGTTATTATTAACTGCAGTGACAATCACCTTTCCAGACTCCCACCGGTGTGTTTATACTGAGTCCCAGGTGGAAAACTCCTGGTGTCGGTGAACGTAGTTCCTCATCAGCGAAGCTGTCACAGAACGATACCCCATCTCTCAAAGGGGCTATTGACCCATCTATCACTATCACATAGAGAGCAGTAACTTCAGGTATGATTAATCACAGTGACTGTGCATATAATAATACCATTATTTTTTGCCATAGAGTGAATTTCTGATGAAAATAGTTTTTGTGTGAATTAAATTACATAATTCCTATATATATATATGATGGTCCATATGACAGTATATACCAGTGTGTGTATGTACACACACAATGTTATATAACATCATATGGCCCATTCTGTGGCCAAAAAAACACTTTTGTGTTTTTATGATATTTACATTTCAGGCTGGTAGAGCGGAGGCCATCTGTCAAAGTACTGTATATGCTGATCTCCACAGAGACTCTTGGCCCAGAGCTGTTTCTTTCATCACCCTCTCTGCCATCAGTCTTTCTGATAGACACATTGACACTGAATGAGTGCGAGTTTGTCCGGAGTGGATGTTACTTAGCAGCCACCTTTTTTCTTTCTGTCTTTGATAAACAATAGGCTTTTTGATTATATACTGGTCACACATTTCTTATACCGGAACCTCACTACTACTTGATCAGTATTTTTAACTTATTTGCTACGAAAAATGTTAAAAAATTCAGAACATTGCTCTGAAAAATAGCAGGTTTGCAGTTGTCAGAATTATAAGTTATAAGTTATAAATTCTTTGCAATTCTGATAATGGTAACTTTTTGCCTCAACAGAATGTGCGATCACAGGTTTGTTTATATATATTAACTGTTAACTCTCTCAGTATTATGTAGACACACTTGGCCCGAAGACTTCAGTGATGTTTTAAATTTCCTAAGATCTAAAGACAAGGCACAAGACGTCTAAAGCAAAGCCACCTTCATTTCACCCTGAAAGATATCCTACCAGGAGCTCATGTCTGTGGGCCTGAGAAAGAAGCCAGCTCTTTTGTGTGGAATCAGGGCTATGGACAACATTACCCTCATCCTTCCTCTCTCCAGAACAATAGAGCTGGCACAGAGCTCACCACTCACACTAGAACCCAGTACGCTAGTTTCACAAGAAGAACTGGAACGCAGCCAGAATTCCACTTTGTAAACTATGACTCACCACTGAGAGCAGCTTCTCTTCAATAACATATGCAGCGATAAAGCCCAGATTAATGAAATTATGCTATGGGCTCTGTTTGCTAACGGATTCCAATAGGACAAATTAGCTAATCAAATACCAGTACAACTGTGCCAAACAAGACATTAGCTCTGGTTTTCAATGGCCAGTATTGATTTCTTTCTTATATATATATATACAGTCATGACCAAAAATATTGGCACCCTCGCAATGCTGTCAGAAAATGCAACACTTCTCTCAGAAAAATGTTCCAATTGCAAATATTTTGGCATTCACATGCTTATTGTTTTTGTTTGCACTGCAAAAACTTAGCCAAAACTTATGTGACAAAACCACAATAATTCTGGGAGAACGTACTGTGGACAGATGAGACAAAAGTAGAGCTTTTTGGTAAAGGACATCATGGCACTGTTTACAGAAAAAGAAATGAGGCCTTCAAAGAAAAGAACACATGTTTTGGGGTTGCTTTGCTGTTTCTGGCACTGGATGCCTTGACTGTGTGAACGGTATCATGAAATCTGATGATTACCAAAGAATTTTGGGGCGCAATGTAGTGGCCAGTGTCAGAAAGCTGTGTCTCCACCAGAGGTCATGGGTCCTCCAGCAGGACAATGACCCGAAACACACTTCAAAAAGCACTCAGAAATGGTTACAAACAAAGCGCTGGAGACTTCTGAAATGGCCAGCAATGAGTCCAGATCTGAATCCCATAGAACATCTGTGAAGAGATCTCAATACAGCAGTTGGGAGAAGGCATCCTTCAAATTTGAATGATCTGGAGCAGTTTGCAAAAGAAGAGTGGTCCAGAATTCCAGTAGAGAGGTTTATGAAACTCATTCATGTTTACAGGAAGTGACTGATTTCAGTTATTTTTTCCAAAGGGGGTGCTACCAAATATTAAGTTAAGAGCCAATAATTTTGTCCAGTGCATTTTTTGGGTTCTGTGTGGAATTGTATCAGATTTGGCTTTTCTTCTGTTTTATTGTGTTGTTCCAATGCAAACAAAAAAATAGATGAACATGTGAGTACCAAAACACTTGCACACTTGCATAATATACTATAGTCTATAGCATAAACTCAGTAACTGAGCAATTGTAACTGTAGCAATTGAGTGGCTACAACATTATTGTTGAAGGCAGTGACTCTAACATATGGTCAGTTTCATTGCCAACCAACTCAAGGGACCAGAGGTTCTACATGCTTATTGAATGATGTTTGACAGAAGCCAATTAAATGGTTTGTGGCTGACATGGGAGATCCTATATCTGCTTAATCATATTGTTTGCTTTACATGGCAATTTTGACAGGTTGGAGTGTTTGGTGCTTCTAGTGACACATTTGACTTTTAAGTCATCTAAAATCGTGAACAGATTTAAAAATATGAAGTAAAGGGCCTTCGTTTAAATTGTTTCAGGTTAACGCAGTTACTCTGATAAGAGTGCCAATCATCTACGTAAATTGCATACCATATTCTTGGGGGAAGTCACATTTGCGGATCGGCTGTTCGGAAGACTGGTTCCTCTGTTGCCACAGCGACCGGTAAGCAAAGGCATCTCAAGTTTCATGGCATTGTTCAATTACGTTATTTCACTGGGAACATTGTGCTCACTTATGGAAAAACATAACACCTGTGTAATGTAGCAATGAGTTTCTTGTCATAACGTCTCATGCTGATGTATGCTCAGTGTTACTCAATCATGCTGGCTTCTAAGCTGCTAAAAATCACAATCTAGTGGCTTGAAATCTATGCCAAAGATGCTTCAGCGTTGTCAAAATCTCTGAGCAATTAAATGTACCTCGCATGATAGATGCCAAACATTATTTACAGTGTATATAAAGTGTAGTGATAGATCCATCAGCCAGGGTGATATTTGATTTAGATTGAGATTTGGAGATTTACAGAAGTCAAAAGTCAATTTTGAAATCAAGCACTGACCTTGCACATTTTCGATGTTAATTTTAAGTATTTAGCCATTTTAGTTTTTGATCTATAGATGTCGATATTATACTATAGTTTAATATTGCAATAAATATTGCAATATTGCCAATAAAAAAATGCCAGTCAGCCACTAAACCAGAGCACAGTATTGCTTATTTTATTCTTCAATCAGTATCTGGTTAAAAAAAAATACATTAATTATAAATGCATTATTGTTATTATAAATAAGAATAACTGAATATGCATTGCATATCCTTTTTAGAAGAGGCAGTCCCATAATCTCATTGCAACAAACTCAGGAAGAAAAAAAATCTGTCCAGGATGCTGGAGAGAATGATTTATCAGTATACTTTTATTCAACATCAAAAGTAAAAATAAGTTGTGTGTATTTTTTATATGTACTTTTTTTGTCACACAGGATTTGAGCAACTTACTTGCGTCAAACTGCATTAAAATCAATTGTGAGTCATATCTCTTGTATACTGTGATGCTTGTATGAGTTGCTTCCTGTGTAGTGGATGTCTTGGCAGTAGACAGCAAGGCTGCTCACTGGGTTTTGTAACAGAGCCTTTGTATTCACTGCCAGATGATGCCAGTCTTGAACCTTCAGAACATCAGTAGTCTGTTTCTTCTTAGTTTTTTACTTGGCCTACCTCTGTTTAGGCGATTTCGGAGATTCAACAGATACTGCATTAAGTTATGGATGGTCATGGTTAGTAATTGACCTGGGAGCAGTACGATTGCTCGGTAGAACAGTTATTTTCAGGCCCATAAATTCCGAAGTGCAATGCTGTGGAACCGTCCAGCATGGAGGCCCAGCTACCTTGCTCCTAATAACAGCCCTGCTGATCACACAGCTGCTCCTACGCTCCTTCAATTGAAAACGTTATGGAAAAAGAAAATTCCATATATAGGCCAGTCCATCCATAAATGACTTGTTTGAAGATGTACTATGGCTGTAACAGGTTTTTAACCTTCAGTTTCGTTGCATTATATACAAAAGCTGCAAAAATATACTGTAATCCTCTTCTAGGGTGTATCTGAATGGAAAGAAACTTTGCTTATTGCAACACAGTCACACAATCAATTCATTATTCTTGCTCCATTTACAAAATTTACAGAGAAAGACTCATTTTTTTCTGCATTAGGAGTACACTATCATATCAGTATGTTTCCGCCACTGAATAAAAAAAAAGTTGTTTTTTTTTCTTAAATAAAATTATTTAAATTTTTTAGACTTTTTTTCCCCCAGAATTGCGAGAGATAAACTCACAATTCTGACTTTTTTCTCATAATTGCAATTTGTATTTCACAGTTGCTTACATCTTGCAATTCTAATTTCATAACATGCCTCTACGAGTTAAGTCAGACTTAAATCAGAACTGTGAAATATAAACTTGCAATTCTGAGAAAAATATCAGTCTTTTTTCCTCTGAAAAGTGGACTTTCTAACTTGCAATTTTGAGCTTATATCTCACAATTCTAAGAAAAAAGTCAGAATTGCGAGGGGAAAAAAAGAATTGTGAGATATAAACTTGCATTTGTGAGAAAAAAGTCCGAATTGTGAGTTTTTATCTTGCGATTCTGATTTTATAACTCGCAATTCCAAGTTTATAGAACGCAATTCTGACTTTATAACTCATAACTGTGTTTATATCACGCAATTTTGAGAAAAAGTCACAATTGCAAGTTTATATCACGCAATTCTGAAAAAAGTCAGAATTGTGAGATAAACAGTTGCAATAACCTATTTTTTTTTTTTTTTTTTTTTTTTGTACAATTTTTGTTTAGTGGTGGAAATGGGCTTCCGTATATCAGTGATTAACTTACATGGACTAAAAGCCAATGCATCCATATTTGACCCAGTTTTCGTTTGAAGAAATACTGTGGCGGCAACAGGATTTTGAAAGCTTAAAAAGTTAACCTTTTTAAAATGTCTTCAGTTTCATTGCATTAGATACAATATATAAGCCCAAGCTGTATCTGCAAACAAAATAAACTAGAGCTTTAAAGTTTGACAAACTAGAAAGTTGAACAGTGTATTTTATGATCCTTAAGAAATTATTTTATATGATGGTGTGTTGCTCAAGAAACTTTTTATGGAAACTTATAGATTTTAGTAACATTTTTTTAGTGATTAAAAAATGCAAAGAAAAGCATTTATTTGAATTTTTCATAATGTGAAAGTATTTCCTTTCACTTTTGATCAATCTAATGCATCTTTATTGAATAAAAGTAATATTATATATTTAAAAAAAAAAGATCCTTACCTAGTTATATAGCACTATAACAAAATCTGTTGATGCTTCATCTTTTCTAGGGCATGAGAATCACCGCCAGACTTTAGAGTTCTGCCACATCCAAAACTCAGTGTAGTCTAGCATTACGAGTTGTACAATGGAGTGAGACGGATGACATACTTATGATTTGATTTTTCTGATGTTGTAATAGTTATGAGGTATGATGGTGAATGATGTTCTTCAGATGCCAGTGCATTAAAACCACCCTTTAATGTCTGACCCACACACACTGATTCCATTTGCACATATCCTAAAGGCATTCCTCTGTCTGTTATGCACTGTGAACTAACTCAAATCTGGTGGTCCTAAACTGGCGGCCACTAATGAACTGTGGCTTTGTGCTTTGGGCTGTTCTCTATTAGCTTTGCAACTGTGAAGAACAAAAAAGGAGGAGAGGATGGCTCTGTTCCAGTGTCTAGTGAGCTGCCTCATAGACACCATAGACACAAGTTTCCCCCCAGTGTAATATGGTGGATAAATAGATATAAACGTAGGTAATAAAAAATACAGTTTTTCATTTTGAGCCAATTATGCTAATGCATTAATGCCATTGTTGCCAGATTGTATTTTTTTTTCTCATTCAAGCTGATATAAGCTGTACTTTTCAGTCTATTGCCAAAATAGCCAACAGTGAGCTACGTTCTTAAAACAAATATATTTTTGATTACATATAGAACCTTTGAAATCCATGGAACTTTTCAATTGCACAAGAGATTCTTTACAGTGACGTAGAAAGGGGATCTTAATGTAATATTACCGCCCCTTAATCTGCACGTTTCTACCCACTTCACCGTCATTTAGTTTTTGCAAGTGACAACGGTGTACCAATTCTAATGCCATGGCAAAAGTTCTGTCAAAGCATGCAAACTGTTCTGTTGTTGGCCTCACTGACGAGCACAGAACACTATTAAAGTCCCAGCCTCAGAGGAGACAAGAAAGCAGTGGATTTATTGATTTGTTTACTGTATATTATGCTGCTGCCACACAGATCTACTACAAACATGCAATTTGTTTCCCAGCTGTTTACTTTCACAGACATAACCGAACTCCTGTGTTTTAACATAAACTTTTTTTTTTTAACATATGTATTTGACAGTTTAAGCGTAATAAGAGATGAAAGAGAACTTAGTTTAGTACTCACATGCTCACAGAGAGAATAAAAAATAGATTTTTCTTATCAGAAATGAGAAATAATCTTGGAACTGTGAGAATAATGTTAGAATTTTGAAATATAAACTCTGATTTATTCTTTTATTCCATGGCGTTCTTAGACCGCTACTTCAAACCTTGTCATTTTCTGCCACCAGATAAACTCTGCCCACAAAAAAACGTCATCACAAACACCAAATTAGTCTATTCTGGAAAAGGGGGTGGGGAGCAGCAGCTCATTAGCATTTAAAGAGACGAAAACAGCGTGTTTCTGCTTCCACTCAAAAAAGGTATTTTCAGAATGATATAATAAATGATCTGTGGGGTTTTTCGAGCTGAAACTTCACAGACTCATTCCGGGGACACCTGAGACGTATATTACATATTGAAAAAAGGAACATAATAGGTCTGAAATTTTACTCCGAATTTACACTCAGGCCATGCATGAAGTAGAGGAGTTTGTTTCATCATCTGAACAGATTTGGAAAAATGTAGCATTGCTCACTTGCTCACCAGTGGATCCTCTGCAGTGAATGGGTGCCGTCAGAATGAGAGTCCAAACAAATTTAAAAAAAAATCTCAATAATCCACAAGTAATTCACAACTCCAGTCCGTCAGTTAATGTCTTGTGAAGTGAAAAGCTGTGTGTTTGTAAGAAACAAATCCATCAAGATTTTTTTTTCATTTTCAACCCATCAGTTCTGGCCAGAATACTTAGGTGAACTGCTGTCATGTGGATTATTGTGATGTTTTTATCAGCTGTTTGGACTCTCATTCTGACAGCACCCATTCACTGCAGAGGATCCATTGGTGAGCAAGTCATGGAATGACTGAATAAATTTCTCCAAATCTGTTCTGATGAAGAAACAAACTCATTTACATATTGGATGTCCTGAGGGTAAGTAAATTCTCAGTAAATGCTCATTTTTGGGGGGGGTGAACTGTTCCTTTAAAAATCTTTAAAATTGATTGTCAAGTGCCATTTTCAGCATCCAGTGTTGATGGATTTCCTTTTGTAAAAGGAAGGTTGGGTGGGAATGATCTAAAGGCTGTAGGTACATCACAGTTATGAACCATAATTTAATGCTGCTTTCTTCTTCTATAGTGTATCTGAATGGACAGAAACTTTGCATAATGCAACACCACAATCAATTTAGCATTTTGCTCCATTTTCAAAATTTACAGAGAAAACCTGAAATTTTTAAATGCATATATTTGCTAAAAGTGTTTTTTTTTTTCCTGCATTTAGGAGTACACTAGCATATCGGTGATTAAAATACATAATCTACAAGCCATAAAAGGTCCAGTTTCATGTTTTTTTTTTTTTTTTTAAAGGGACTTAAAGGACCAGACTCTACCAGGTCCTGTGTGCATTGCGTGAGGAGCACTGTTTGAATGACGCACAGACTTGCTACATATGCAGAGCATTCCAAATTGGTTACTTATAGGGTTCCATTTCAGTTACGCTGCTACCTATGTAGGCAGTAGACAGCAAGGCAGCTTGCTTTTTGGAACAGAGCCAGAGAGAGAAAATGAGCCCGGCACACTGAGAAATGAACAGAGCAAGTAGAGATCAGAGTCCTCGGAGTGTTTGAAGACCTGTTCACCTCTTTCAAAATGCAGAACAGCTGTAATGATGTCAGTACGCATTGAGTGGAATATTCCAGATTCAGCATGAGCATTCGAGTATAAATCTGTGTATTCAGGTGTGCTATGTGAAGTTTGAGGAATAAAGCAGCCAAGCGGAGGGGAGTCTTGTCTCCGGGCCAGTTCCACTCTGGCACTGCCCTCTTCCCATGAACCCGAGCCCCAGAAACAAAGTGGGGGGATTATATTATCTTCCTCTGGACTCGTGAGGCTGCACTTTCAATCGCAGCTGCATCGCAAATCCAGTTAGTAAAGGATAGCGACATGGAACAGGGATAGTGTCTTTTTACGATAGATACATGTCAGATTTGCAGGGTGTGACTAAATAAGAAAAACTGACCTTGGGAAGAGTGAATTACCCTTAGAGTACCTTGTCCATGTAAGGAAATACTATAATATAGTATGGCTCATAAAAGTTCATACATTACAAATTAATTTGGTATGCTGACACAACTTGTACAACAATTTGTATGTCAAGTGTATTTTTAAATGTTTGGATAGACACAGAAATGTATGTTATTATACATATATACATTATATTATACATATTGGCAGCAGCTAAAACCTATGTACAACTTTGAGACATGCAAACCTTTAAGAATTCTTAGAAGACTTGCTAGAAATTGAAACTGGCATATCATTTTCTTCTTCTTCTTCTTCTTCTTCTTCTTCTTCTTCTTCTTCTTCTTAATTATTGTTATTATTATTATTTATAGAAATATAGTTTCATTACTTCAGGCAAAATTAAATTACAGTAACAGTAAAAACTTATTCAAAAATGAAGTAAAATAAAAATGGCAATTTAACAGGTTAATTTAGTTGTGTTGTTTATGGTAATTTATGTAAATCTCTTATTAGTTGTAAAATGTGTTTATTGGTTACTATTACTTAATCTCAAAAGGAATTTTAAGTAAATGTGGAAATCTTAAAGACGTTTACTGTATTAATAATAATAATAAATAAACAGGTAATTTTTTCATAATCACAATGCAAGCATTTTTTTTTGTGTTATAAAATAAAGAAATTGATTTAAAATCG
The DNA here is from genome assembly GCA_019740295.1 of Labeo calbasu. NCBI lineage: Eukaryota > Metazoa > Chordata > Actinopteri > Cypriniformes > Cyprinidae > Labeo > Labeo calbasu. The sequence continues at coordinate 79,284 of JAHKKF010538638.1, forward strand.
AGGGAATTGTAAGTAAATAATCAGCTGATAAGAAATTAATAATAATAATAATGATAAATAAGTTGATTTAAAGGTTACTTTTTTAGAGTTATTTATGTAATTTATGTATTATGTAAAATTAATTTATATTGTAAAATATATTTATTAATTTTTGTTTAGAAATTGTTAACATAAAAACTCACCTCAAACTCGTGGATTGAATTTTAAGTAAATAATGTAGGTCAATTAGGGTTCAGTTGAGAATCTCCTGCCATAGCAGATCTCTCAATTATCAGTAAGTGATGTTGAAAATTTGTCTGATAAAGACCTTTTAACGGCAAATTTACTTTTAGAGGAAGTCCAGATGTGGTGTAATGAAAGTAAAGTCAATTGCACTCTTGGTATATTTATCTATCGTCAAGGCTCAAGAAATATGAATCATTAGTACTCTGTTGATGTGGTAACGTAATAATATCTGTTTTTCTGATTTTATTGCATTTGGTATCTCATTGATTTCTAGTCAGTCATTTTTTTTTTATTATAATATATGACCTATGTAGAATCTGTCCATGTGTTGGTATCTCCTTAATATCCAAATAATCTGCATAAAATTATTCAGAAAGAAAATGTTTACATTGTTGAGATGCTTTGCATATTTGTGTGTAAATGTTTAACAGAGGCCATAATCTGGAGAGAATTCAGCAGAACCATCAGCAGATGTGTGCAGTTATACATCACAATCAAGGTCAGTCAGACAAAATTACAATTTAATTAAACCAGAACTGCACAGATATGCCTCACAGGAATGTAGAGGACTGTCTTAAAGGCATCCAAACTGTTTATTTGACCTCATTGTTTGTTCTGGACTAATTGAATAATGCTCAACCAATTAAAACAGAATTGCCGTGTCATTGCAACTTAACGTCTGACCATTACGCCTGACTGTGTGACCTAGCCACTCCAAAACCACAGTTGCAATTCCAGCAATAATAATGGAAATACAGATACCACAGTTATATTTTCAGACACATTGATGCAGTATCCAATGTCGTACTGGGAAATGGTCATTTTTACATCACTTATGTTTAAACAAGTGTTTTTTTTCCCCCAAAAAAAGTCTAATATAAATAGCACATTTATTTTTGTATGCAGTGTATGTATGTACAGTATGTATCTGTTTAGTTATTTCAGTTTTAAACACAGTTTAGTAAGGTTTATGCTGAAAGTAACAAGGGGTAAATTATTTATTTAATTTGTTGTATTTATTTAATTATTATTTAGTATTTATTTATTTTAAGTTAAAATGAACTTGAAATATTGTAATGACTGCTGTGTTATGATTAACATTTTTAAAATCAGTCTTAGTATACACTATTTTGTAATTTTATACAGAAAAGCAAGAATTATAATTGGGCTAGGTTTTCCCCATCTGGCAACCCTGTTAAGGAAAGGTAATCCAGATATTTTTAGGTGACATTAAAGGAGAAGTTCACTTCCAGAACAAACATTTACAGATAATTTACTCACTCCCTTGTCATCCAAGATGTTCATGTCTTTCTTTTAGGTGCCCCGAAGTTTGAACTTCCAAAATGCAGTTTAAATGCAGCTTCAAATGGCTCTAAATGATCGCAGCCGAGGAAAAAGGGTCTTATCTAGCAAAACAATCAGTCATTTTTGAAACAAATTGACAATTTATATACTTTTTGACCTTAAACGCTCATCTTGTCCAGGTCTGATTGAACTCTGTTTTTTCCAGGTCAATACCATTAGGGTATGTCGAAAAACTCCCATATCTTTTTCTTCCCCAACTTCAAAATCGTCCTACATCGCTGCAAAAGTGCCAACCCAGTGTTTACAAAGTGAACATGCAAAGAAGAACAAATGCACTTAACAAACAAAAAGGTAAAACAACAATGTAGAGCAATGTTGACATTGAAGAAGAAAACGAGAGTTTTTTGACATACCCTAACTGTATTGACCCGGATTACACAGACTACGCATGTGCATCGCAGAGACGAGACAAGACAAGACAAACATTTGAGGTTAAAAAGTGTATAAATTTTCAATTTGTTTTGAAAATGACAGATCATTTCGCTAGATCTTCTTCTACCTCAGCTGGGATCGTTTAGAGCCATTTGAAGCTGCATTTAAACTGCATTTTGGAAGTTCAATTCCTGAATGTTTTCCTCAAGAAAGACATGAACATCTTGGATGACAAAGGGGTGAGTAAAGGGGGAGAATGAATGAATGACTGAATGTATTAAACCCTTTACTTTTGCATATAATCCATTAGTATTATTCTGTGCTTACCAAATAACATAAACACTATAATGCAATCAAGCTGGTTTCATTTGTGCAAAAAATGATCTTCCTTAAAATATCCGTATGAACAGACAAGTTGTGTAGGTTGAGACTTTATATTTCAGTCTGTCTTCATGGGCAAAGTCTATGTCAGTGCCATGAGGTATTCGACTGTGTAGCAACAGACAGCTGAACCGTCTGGGTTCTTTAATGCAATTTTAATGTGATTCCAGCTATTCTCAGAGCTTCGCTATGACATCATCCTTTTTAATACTTATGGGGTCTCAATTTCTAGCTAACCCCCTCGAGCGCCGCAAGTCCATTTGTATTTCTCTTTGAACAGGCCCACGCTATGAGAGCGAGAGAATAATAAGGTCAATTTTTAATGTCCATTTAATTGTCAAAGTCATTTCTTCGGTCAGATGTTTGCTTATGATACTATCACACGATGAAAGGTTTCCCCAGAGGGCCATCGCAGAGGAGGGGCATGTTTGTACATACTCTCACTGCCCATCCGGTAACACACGAAGCCAGTCTGTTCTCGCAGACTGGAAGCCAGATTCACAAAGACAGCTGTCCTCTGACCTGGACGAGGCTCCATCACATTAATAGGGGTGAAATCTGCAGCTACGCCCCTCTCGTGTGAGAGAGCCATTTCTTGTATCTAGGCGGTCCATTTGCAGTCGCTGGCCGTGTGGAACAAAGCGAAAGTGCCCAAGAACCTGGGGTTTAGCTCACTGTGCCAACTGTGCAGTGTTGAGTAAGTGACTATGAAAAGTGATGTTGTTTCACTGCAAAATCTAAAGAAATATCTAAACACTTAGGCAAAAATTAGATCATTTATTTGAAATATGTGAGCCTGGACCACAAAACCAGTTTTGAGTAGCATGGGTATATTTGCAGCAAAAGCCAAAATACATTGCATGAGTCAAAATGATCGATTTTTCTTTTAAGTCAGAAATTATTAGGATATTAAGTAAAGATCATGTTCCATGATGATATTTTGTACATTTCTCACCATAAATATACCAAAGCTTAACTTTTGATTAGTAATATGCATTGCTAAGAACTTCATTTGGACAACTTTAAAGGCGATTTTCTCAATATTCTATTTGTTTGTTTGTTTGTTTGTTTTTGCACCCTCAGATTCAAGATTTTCAAATAGCTGTATCTTGGACAACGGTTTATACAGTTTAGCAGTCACTATCCAAAATATTTAACAGCAAAATAGTACAAATGACCATTTAGAATTGAAATCAAAGAAACTGATCTGTTATATTTCAAATAAATGTATGAATGAATAAATACATTTTCCCCTTTTTGTTAATAGCTTGTATCAAACTACTTTTTAAAAGGGTAGCTTGACTCTAGTTTAACTACTTGAAATGATGAGCACTTGGCAAACTGCAATTTAAAAGTAGCTTCCCAAACATCGCAACTGTGCCAGTCTCACGCAGAGAGTGTACAAATGCCAGGCACTGACCCAGGCCTTTCAAAAGCAGACATCCTAACGCTTGGCACTCATGTGGTCCAGCAGTGGCAACATTATTCAGATTATCTGTTCTCCAGTACTGCTACAAAGAGAAGACTGTTGCAGTAGATAGAGTGAGCCCTTTTTTCTTGTTGATACTGATGCTGTTAGGAAAGGTTATTTTATTTGAATTTTTTTAAACGAGTTAAGTGAGGTAATCTCATGAAAATACATGCTACAAAAGTATTATTGTTTGCCAAATTATTGCAAAATGCATTCTAATAGACATGCATTTAAAAAACAACAACAACAACAACAACAATAGGGCATTTAAGTCTTCTAGACTAATATTCTCACCTTTTTAGTCTTGTTTGGTGAATTGGCTGCATAATGTGTGAATAATAAATCAAACAGCTTAATCTTGTGTTAAAGAAATGGTTTACCTAAAAATTTAAATTTGCTGAAAATTTACTCTCTCAGTCCATCCAAGCTTTAGATGAGTTTGTTGTTTCATCAGAACAGATTTGGAGCAATTTAGCTCTGGGTAAATGGGTGCCATCAGAATGATAGTCCAAACTGCAAACTCAGCTCAGTTATCTGCAATGTGCGTTCAGTCTATCATTTAGACTGTTTTAACCTTCAAATGAGTTGTTTATCTTTAATAATGCTTACTTCATTGCAAATGTCTTGTCTGAATCAGGAGAGAAATATGCACAGGTCAAGCACCATTTACGAACAACAGTCCAAAACAGTTCTAAACGAGTGTTTTTTTTTTTTTTTATTAACAAATTTCAGGAGAAGCACGCACAGATAATTAACTCGGCCAATTCACCATAAGCAATCACATCGTCTATCCTGCCGGCCCGGGAGGACGCGCATAAATTAACTAAGCAGCCTTACCTTCCTCATCTCTAGTCGTCAGCATCCCTCCTCCACCCCGACTCCTCGCCATTAACCCTTCCGGGGGGTGTAAGCGTGGGGTCTGGGCTAAGGGGCCGAGCTCGAGCCCCTCTCCCCAGACGGCCCTCTCCCCAGAAAGCACACCAAATACGCATACTTTTATTCCTCATTGTCTGTAGGGCGAACTCGTGAAATACAATATGTGGGTGGATTTTGATGTGAGGGGACAACAGGCAATGGACTTTTTCGCCGGAGGATGTGTTATCATGGATTATGGAAGTAGCCGGAAGCAACGGTTTAAAGATTAAACCCCTTAAGGATGGATTTGTCTTACAAACACTCAGTATTTCACTTCACAAGATGTTCGCTGATGAACTGGAGACATGTGGATTACTTGTGGATTATTGTGATGTGTTTATCAGCTGTTTGGACTCTCATTCTAACAACACCCATTCACTGCAGAGGATCCATTGGTGAGCAAGTGATGTACAGTAATGCTAAATTTCTCCAAATCTTTCTAAGGAAACAAACATATTTTGGATGGCCGGAGGGAGAGTATATTTTCAGCAAATTTGAATTTTAATGCTTTTTAATGAGTTAAAGTTGAACTTAAAGTTAAACGGGTCATTGGATGCAAAATTCACTTTTACATGTTGTCTTGGCAGTGTGTGTGAACAACCACGCTATAATGATGAAAATCCAATCAGTGGATCAAGCCATTCTCAGATTCTTGGCTATGCTATGTCACACAGGCCTAGGCCCCTCCCATAATTGTTGACTGACACAGCTGTTTTAGCGTAGGCCCACTCTGAGTGAGCTGTAAACAGTCTGCCATTGTTTCGACGCCGGAGCAGAAGTAGACAAGAATGTCTCCTAAGCGAGAGATGTATTTTGTTGTTGGATGTAATAATGAACATACCAGTTGTCATTTACTCCCAACATCTGAGCTGCTGAAGATGCAGTGGATCACTTTTTTGAGGGGTATGCGCTCCCCAATCTACCTAAATATGTTTATGTTCACGTGACTCATTTGTGATCCAGGTTTACCTACAGAAAAAGTAGTGTATGTACAAATCTACCCTATAATGATAAAAGTCCATGCAGGGGTTTTTAATTAATCTATAAAAATAACATCCTCTTTTTCAAATCAAGCCATTCTCGGATGCCTGTCGGTGTGGCATCACCGCTCCCACAATAGTTGATTGACATGAGCGTCTTACCTTAGATCAGCTGTAACAGTCTGACCTCCATTGTTTCGATGCCAGAGCAGGGATGTAAATTAGACAAGAATATCTCAGATTGAGCGATTGATGTGTTGTGTTGATGATGGATGTAATAATGAACATAGTGGTTGTCATTTACTCCCGACATCTAAGCCGCTGAAGATGCAGTGGATTACTTTGCTTGTGAAGGGAATGCGCCTCCTGATCTGCATATATCCTTCTATGTTCGCGTAAATCATTCTTGATCCAGCTTCACTTACATCAGAAGTGAGTATAACGGGGGTTTTTTTATGAATCTTTGTGATTGCCTTTCCTAATAACGTGCAAGTTAGCAAGTTTAGCAGCTGAACGTGGCTAAATGCGGCTAAACTAAACAGGCTCGTCACTCCACAGAGAGAAGAGAGGGGCGGGGCGAGCAGAGCTTATTTGCTTTTAAAGGAACAATCCCTCAGAATGGGATGATTTTTGCAGAGCTCATTTTGACAAGGTAAAAAGTGTGTTGTTTTATATAACCATTGAGAATGTTTAACCAAAGTATATTATAGACTTCTCATTAAGACCCTAAAGACTCATATTAACTTGTGGAAAATGGGCATCTGATGACCCCTTTAATGAATTTTTGCAAATCGCCGTTCCTAATAATATGCTAGTTAGCAAGTTCCGTGGTTAAATGTGGCTAAAGTTTACAGTCGCAGAAAACTGTTCATCACGCCACGCAAGAGAAGAGCGGGGTGAGCAGAGCTCATTAGCATTTAAAGGGACATGCACCAAAACAGCTCACTGTGAAAAGAGCTGTTTTTGACAAGGTAAAAAGAGAACCATTCTACCATTGAGAAATTTTATCCAGAGTATGACTTTTCATTAAGACCCTAAAGATTCATATCACCTTGTGGAAAATGGGCATCCAATAACTCCCTAAAGGCTCCAATATTAAAGGAAAAAAGGCATAAGCTAATTATTTAAAGAGGTCATTGGATGCAAAGTTCACTTTTACATGTTGTTTGAACATTAATGTGTGTTGGCGGTGTATGTACACATCTACCCTATAATGATAAAAATCCATGCAGTGGTTTTTAATTAATCTGTAAAAATAATATCCCCTTTTAAAAATAGCCATTCTCAGATGCCTGTCGGTGTGAGGCCGCTCCCACGATAGTTGATTGACACGAGCATCTTACCTCAGACCCGCCCTAAATCAGTTGTAACAGTCTGACCTCCATTGTTTTCATGCTGGAGCAGGGATGTAAGTTAGACAAGAATATCTCAGAATGAGCGATTGAGGTGTTGTGTTGGATGTAATAATGAACATAGTGGTCGCCATTTACTCCCGACATCTGAGCCGCTGAAGATGCAGTGGATTACATTTGTTTGTGAAGAGAATGCGCCTCCCGATCTACATAAATGCGTTCGCGCAAATCATTCGTGATCCCGCTTCACCTACAGCACAAGTGAGTATAAGGGTTTTTTTATGAATCTCTGCAATCACCTTTCCTAATAACGTGCTAGTTAGCAAGTTTCGCAGCTAAACGCGCTAAATGCAGCTAAAGTAAACAATCTCTCAGAGCACAGCCTGTCACTCCACAGAAAAAAGAGAGGGGCGGGGCGAGCAGAGCTCATTGCATTTAAAGGAACAATCCATCAGAATGAGTTGATTTTTGCAAACCTCATTTTGACAAGGTTAAAAGGGTGTTGTTTTACACTACCACTGAGAATTAAGACCCTAAAGAATCATATCAACTTTTGGAAAATAGGCATCCGATGACCCCTTTAAGTATGCATGAACTAGACACTATTATCCACAGTATCCCAATTTAGTTGTAATGAAAAGCTGCTTGCTGCCCATTTTTCTTGTGTACTGACATATTTTAGAGTGAAACCGGATATTCAACAAGAAAAAAGAAAGAAAGAAAAAATAATAATAAGTATATTTTTTTCTGGCTGTAATTAGGCAGCCATATTCTTGCACAACATGTGTCATTGATGTGTAAATGTGGTTAAATCTTTGTTTAAACATCAGAAATCCAAAGAACAAGATGTTTTTGCAGCTTATTTTCAATAGAACATCTTTTTGGACTGAGGAGGAGTTGTTTTCACAGTACAATGAACTATTATCTCAGAAGAACACAGACAATTTGATTTCTCATGATGTTCATTTGAGTAATTTCAAGGAAATGGGATTCAACAAAACCTATTTCATTGCTTTTGAGTGCAGTTTGGTAGGATTTACACCTAAATTTTCATGTTGAAATCAGTTGAGATAAAGCCTGGGAAAGGGAGGCCGGCACACAGACAGGTTCTGCATTTGAACTTAGTTTTCATCTCATTGGAGAATTGCACTGCATAAATTACGTTAAGCAACAAAGAAGAACGTTCCTTAATGGAAAATATATTTCAGACAATATTTTAACCACATCAGGATGTCATTAATCACTTCAAAGTTATTTTTTTTTTATTATTATTACGTTCCAGGTGAACTTTCACAGCGGTTCTCTGAACAAATCACTATCTGAGTGTATAAAGCCTCGGCAGAAATGTTTCCCTTTGGCAGAGCGCTTCATTGCTTTTGCCACGGTCAGAATACCAGTGTGGATCTCAGTGGATTGAACCACTGTAAATATGTACTAAATAAAGTGCTGCAGCTTGGGTTGAAGGGTTGCAATCAAAGAGCAGAGAGAGAGAGACTTAAAAAAAAAAATTGCATTCCTCTGGCTGGCCTAAACCCTCTGTCCGACGGAAGTACTGGGCACTCGCCCTGCTTTCTACTGTGTGCCAGTGACCCTGTCCTGATCCACAATGATTACGTCCAGACTGCAGGGCTCAACCTTCCTTAGCCCGAAGCCACCGCCACACCCACTACACAGGCTCCCACACTCACCCCCTCATATTTACACAACCGCTAACCCTGGATTAAACAGGAATGACCCGCATATGAAGTACTCAGCTTAACCGTCTCATCTTAAAGAGACAGTTCAACCCAAAAAAAAATCTAAATTCTGTCATCATTTATTTAGCCTCACTCCAGGCCTTTTCTTTTCTTTTCTTCATATATTTGTTCATTTTATTTTTATTTTATTTGAAAAATTCTTAAGTATCTATGCATCAAACTTTCCTTCTTTCTTTCTTTGTCTTTGTCTTTCTGTCTTACTTTCTTCCTGCTACTGTTTTGTTATCACAATCACTATTACTGTTTTTGAGTTTTAAAAAAAGTTTTATGTTAAATATTATCTAATTGAGATCCTTTTTGATTCTCATCAGTCCTAATTATTATGAAAAATTAAAAAAAAGCAACTTTTTTATGCAGTTTTCCCCCTTTATGTAGCTTTTCTTTCTTTCTTTCTTTCTTTCTTTCTTTCTTTCTTTCTTTCTTTCTTTCTTTCTTTCTTTCTCTCTTTCTGTCTTGCTTCTTTCTTTCTTCCTGTTTTTTTATTATTTTGAAAATTCTTATGCATCTATGCATCAAACTCAAAAAGTTTTAAGTCTGTTATTTCATGTTATATTCTGAAATATTAACTAATGTAGTAATGTCCTAATCACCAGTCATTATTTTATTTTATTTTTATTTTATTTTAAATAATAAAATAAAATGCAGCAATGGCAGTTTCTTTCTTTCTTTTCTTATTGTTTTTTGTTTTGTTTTGTTTTGTTTTGTTTTATTCTGGTTTTGCGATGTAAACTCATGTGCCTTTGGATGCAAATTTGGGAAAAAAGAAAATCTTTGTCAGCTCCAAAAATCCATCATGTCACTGATTATTTAAAAAAATGGTGTCTATGGTGGGAGATATTTAATTCTGACAGTATCCAAAGCAAACAGTGCCACTGTTTGGCACTGAAATGTGCTGTTAAGTGCTTGCTATGCCAGCCTTCATCTGCATACAGTCAGGAAAATCAAGACAGGAAACTCCACAGGATTCAAATATACATCACATTTCTATCCCTTGTGCTTGTGTGTCTGTTTAATAAATATTTTGACTATTTTGATTAAGCTTTCAGCTACAAAGTGCTTTACTGTCAGCTCTGTTTTAACACACTTTACTATGTTGTTTTGCAGATTCCCCAACAAAAATCAAGTTCAATCAGGACTTCAAAGTGCACCAAATAAGTTTTTGCATGTAATTTCCCCCTGAAATCAGGTTCAATCAATGTTGAGTTCCATTCTAAATAGCTCATCCCTGTGCCATAATCCCTTTGAAGGAACAAAGGGTGTAGGGGACCAAAAAATAAAAAATAAAAATAAATAAAAAATGGTGAGGCACAATTAAACCTGCACAAATAATAATGGGTGCAATTTGTTTCTCAGTTGCGCCCTTTTAAAATCTTTAATTCCGAAGGTCTCTTTTAAGTGGCCAGATTTAAAGGGATAGTACACAAAAATGAAAATTTGCTGTTAATTTACTTACCCTCAGGTCATATAAGATGTAGGTGTTGATGTTGTTGATGCTTTTTAATAAAAAAAAAAAAAAAAAAAAAAAAAAAAAGCTAATCAAGGAACACAAAATTAATACTCTTAAAGAGACAGTTCAACACCCCAAAAAAATCAAAATTCTGTCATCATTTATTTAGCCTCACTCCAGGCCTTTTCTCTTTTTTTCCCTTTTCTTTTCTTTTCTTTTCTTTTCTTTTCTTTTCTTTTCTTTTCTTTTCTTTTCTTTTTTTCTTTTCTTTTCTCTTCTTTCTTTTCTTCATATATATATATATATATATATATATTTTTTTTTTTTTTTTATTTGAACAATTCTTAAGCATCTATGCATCAAACTTTCTTTCTTTCTTCTCTTTGTCTTTCTGTCTTACTTTCTTTCTGCTACTGTTTTGTTCTGTTCAAAATCTGTTCACAATCACTATTAGAAGGTCTCTTTTAAGTGGCCAGATTTAAAGGGATAGTACACAAAAATGAAAATTTGCTGTTAATTTACTTGCCCTCAGGTCATATAAGATGTAGGTGTTGATGTTGTTGATGTTTTTTTAATTAAAAAAAAGCTAATCAAGGAACACAAAATTAATACTCATGGTTCCATGTGATATATTGAGGAGTTATAGAGCAAAACGATCGGTCTGTGCAAGACAATGAACATTATTTGTGACATTATTACCTGTAACCCAGAGCCTCAGGCAACAGGGAAATCCAATTCTTTTTCACAAACTATTTCTTTCGGACAAAACTGAACTCGTTTTAGTTCAGTTCACTAGTTTGTGTATGTAATCATGTAATAATGATGTAACATACAGTATACACAATTGTGTATGTTCCCATCAGGTGCAGCCCACTATTCTGATGTGTCTGGAGCCTTAATCTTTCCCTTCCTAGTTTTAGTTGGTTTATTGTAAATGGAGCTGGAAGCCTAGATGATAGATGCAGAAAAACACAACTGTCTGAGTTTATTGGGTAAAACAGTGAGTAGTCTCTAAAGAACAATGCTCGACCTGTCATTTCCAAATGAAAGAGAAGCAGTGTGCTGTTCTGAAAATTACCCCTGAGGAGTTTGAGACTGTTGTCTGAAAGGTGAAGAGTTCTTTATATGAGAACTGAAAGTTGGCTCAGAATCTTGTCAACTCTGCAAATTCAGTGTGTGACACAGTTCACTGAGTTCAATTTTCGGTTTGAGGATGATGTTTATTGAAGTGTCAACCGTCCACAGGAATGGAAATGAAAAACAAAAAAGGCACTTTCCAGGAATAGGGCACAAAATGGGCCCTGAAAACTCTTAAAAAATAAAGTTTTTTTTCCCCCTTTTCAAATGGTCAGTTGTATGCTTAAACTTTAGAAGCTCAGTGAAATATATTTTTGAAACATAAAACTTAAAATATATTTAGTTTCAACTATCAAATTCATATGGAGCGCAAAATATATTTGAAACGCTTTAAAAAAAAGAATAATTATATATATATAATAATTATACAAAATTATTATATTATCATTTTAAATATACCAAAAATGGCCAACAAACAAAAAACAACAACAAAAAGGTAAATATTGGTAGAAAATAGAAACAAATATTTTGAGATATATGTACACTATATATATATATATATATATATATAGTGATGTATATATGTATATATGTATATAAAACAAATAAATATATATATTCAAACAAACAAAAAAACTACACTGGAAAATTGAAAAAAAAAATGTATTTGAAAATGTATGATTTTGCTGTATAGGATGGTTACAGATTTTGGATAAGTTAAGCAAGTTATTTTTATAATACTTTGAGTAACAAGGTTGGCGGTTAAGCGTCAGTCATTATTATTATTATATCCATTTTCTGTAAAAGTGATGATTTTGTATGATTTTAATGGCCACACTTTGTTTTAAGCTCGGTTCTCGCTATTAGCAAACCATAAACAAAATAAACTTCTAATTTGCTGCTTATTAATAGTAAGTAAGGTACTGTAATTGTTAAGTTCAGGTACTGAGTAGGATTAGGGATGTAGAATATGGTCATGCAGAATAGGTGCTTAATAAGTCCTAACAAACAGCCAATATGTTAACAATAGGCATGCTAATAAGTAACTAGTTAAAAGTAAGAATAGTTCCCTATACTAAAATGTTACCATTTTAATTTGTATACACTGAAGAAAAGTTGCATACAGTCAAGAAATACTCATGATGTGAATCTGTCCACGATCACCACATAAGTGGGGGATGCAAATTTTGATGTGTTTAAAACTACAGTAACTACTTATCATTCTAAGATCATTTTACACTAGGTAACAGGATTTGTGCCTGTATAGGGCCCGAATACAGTAAGTGGCAAAAAGAGAGCCTGACTAAAACACATTTATCAAGTAGCTCCATAACCCTGTGGCTGACTCAGAGCTTAGCACCGTAACAAGGACAACTTGTTTTGTTTCCACTGCCCACTTAATTCATGGTTCCAATGTGTGACCATACATTACAGTATATTTTGAGAATACAGCTGGCTGGCAGGTCTGGGTAATCGACGTCAGAGGTAGAAGCACTGAACAATTTTGATGCCTGTAGTGTTCGACCACACGCAAACATAGAGGTATTAAGATGACAGGATAACAGCAGCCAGCCAGCATATTATTTCTTTTTACAGTTTTCTGGAAACGTAAACCCACACTCGATGCGTCACATGCAACCTGATTGAGATATTTAATTAATAAACTTGTGTAAATGATATATGAAGCTCAAAAAGAAATCTAGAAGTAGCTGCGCTGCAAGCGCATACAGTATATGCATCTATTTCTCTTTAAGGCAGGCATGAACTTGAGCTTGTGTGTTTGCCTCTTGTCAGGCTGAAGTGATTCAGAGCGAGTGCAGGCCCAGTTGTAAATAAGCCTCTGGCTACAGTCAGCGCTGCCAGTATGCAGGAGGATACCTGCCTGCCAGACAAGCCCCTGTTACTCTTTAACCTAAAGATGGAATTGAACTAGGGCTGTCACGATACAAGATTTTCACTACATGATTATAGTGGCCATAAGAATTCAAAATAGCAATATATTGTGATCTAAAGAAATTTTGAAAACATGAATAATAAGTAACGCTACCAGTCAAATTCATACAAAAGAATACAAAAGAACGTTTACAAAAAATAAATAAATAAAAAAAAGGAAAATTAAATAAATAAAACAATAAAAATAATAGGGCTGTCAAACAAAATAAAATAAAAGTTTGAGTTTGCCTAATATATGTGTGTGTACTGTGTGTAATTATTATGTGTATATATACACATTCATGTATATATTTAAGAAATATTTACAAGTATATGTATTTTTTATAATTTTTATATAATTTATATTATATATTAAAAAAATGTACACAACATATTTCTCTTAAATATATACATTAATTTGTGTGTATTTATATATGCATAATAATTACACACAGTACACACACATATATTAGCCGAACTCAAACTTTTATTTTTTGTATGCGATTAATCGCGAATAATTGTGATTAATCGCCTGACAGCCCTGAAAAAAAAAAAATTAAAAATGAATAAAAATAAATGCTGAGGGAAAAAAATAATAAAAACAGTTACATTTTTTAAATTGTCACATTTTTTAATGTTTGTGTGTGTGTGTGTATCATGAAAAGATGCACAATTTTTTAAATATGCTATATTTTTAGCATTTTAGTTTAAACACTTTCAGTTCTTTGCCTTCTAAGGTGCTGCCTCCAAAGTTTGGGAAAGAAAATGTATTTTTTTTTTTTTTAGCCTTGTGCACTCTGGAATATATTATTCCTAACCATAACCTGCAGGCATTCCATGAGGTAATAACGTAATGCCATTCAGTACACACAGAGCAAAAAAGAAACAATAAGGGAAAGAATGAAAACGTTAATCTGTATTGTCCACGTGGTGAAATGTCGGATGGCATGCACAAACACCCCTCTCCGTCCGCCTTATGTCATAGCAGTCAGCCAGTCTCTGCGCAGAACATTAATGCACTCCAGATAAACCACAGCAAATAGACCACAGCAAAGACTTGACGAAATGTTATATAAAGCCACAGAAAAAACACCTATTTCTCGAAGGCTGCAACTGTACGCTGCCTTCAAACAGAATTCAGCGTGTCTATGGATTTATGGGTCCCAGCAAGTGGTCTAACGGGCCACGGGGGTGGACCTGCTGAGCCACTGAGTGGCAGCGTGTTTTAGGTATGACTGTTTTCTTAAAGTAGTAAGAACGCTATTTTACAAGTCTGGGAGCAACAGCTGTACAAGACTTGCAATGCATTAAAACCTGTGCCAGTAACTACTATATCCAAAAGGCATTATGCACAAAGCATGCCGTCTCCTGAGGCAGTGACCTCCAAACTGCTTTGCAGATGGCTTCCAGGGGTGCTCTGTTATTCCATCCTCCACGCTCCCTATTTTTGCACTTGTCAATAGGAAGAACTCTATATTCGTTCACACTTTCTAGAGTTTCCAGATTCCATTGTGAGCCCAAGTTGCTCGGCCGGCGTGTTGACGTGGCGTTAGTTTCCTAATAACTTATGAGAATGTATCTTGAATAGAAGTGTTTTGGTTGTACTGCACAGGCGGATTCTTTTACTCTTTTTGTTTTATCTTCCTTATATTTTAGACAAGTAAAAGATTCAGTGAGTGCAGTATGAAAATATATCTAAAGTAAGTCTATTTCGTTTTAAGGATCTTTAGATATTTTACTAACAAAAAAAAATACTTCAGGATAAAACTGTATTCTGCAGTCTTTTTCAGTCATTAACAATGCAAACTTTTGAAGTTGCATTGTTAATGACTGAAGTTTGACAAGACAATAGATTTCACCAAGTCAATAACATTCTTTTATATAGCACTTTTATACAGGCTGTATCAAAGCAGCTTCACAGTAATAAACAGGAAAATAACAGTATTATTGTTGCAAAGTGAAAAGAATGCCATTTCAGCTGTAAAGCAGCTCTAAAAAGACAATAGTGGCATTATACAGCTCAATTTAGTTCAGCGACAGTGTCAGTGTTGCAAAGTTCATTAGCTATTAAGCAAACTCAATTCAGCTATAAAACAGCTCTACAGACGACACAGCTCATGTCAGTTCAGTGTTGATTATATGGAGTATCCAAATCATTAACAAACCATAATCTTGTGAAAACTGCAATTCATGTGTTTTTCTTTTGCCTTTTTCAGACTTCACAAAACTAAAGGGAATCAGGCTGGCAAAAAAAAAAAAAAAAAAAAGTCTCTGCATGTCTCAACAAAGCCTTAGAGACTTTGGGGTGTGCTCTTTTGACCTATACTAGCAATACCCACCTATACTACGCAATATAATAGCAACCACTTGACGGGCAACTTAACAACACCCTGGCGTGTTTCGGTCGAGAAAATCGCTACTCACATTTCTTCCGAAAACGTAAACATGTAGTTCTACTCGATTTTCCATTAAACACGCGCACCGGAGGCGTATGAGGATCCGTTAAAATATGTGCCGTATCCAGTTCCGGAGACCCAATCAATTTGTTCCGGCAGAAATTAAGGCCTCTGTGATCTCTCAAATCCATGCGAATCCGGCAGACAAAAGAGTTTACGTGATGTCAATTTATTTGTGAGAAATAGCTTTGTTTTGGTCCGAAATGTCAAAACAGCGGTTAGATCGCTCTTCGCCCGCTCCCTCAGAGCATGGGGTAAAAATAAACCATGATCTAGCGGGGGCAATTGGTGGATGCATGTGTGGATCAAATGATGAGATGAGAGACAAACTACACCTTAATGTTCGAACCTGACCGGTGTTTAAAATTCTTTTCCCGTGACACCGTAATGTAATGCAGGGGGACCAATCAAGAGCTTATTATGCTACACTCATCTGAGTCATTATCGCTGTAATCAGTATTTATACACAAGTGGCTTTCTCGCTCGCTCTAACGCGCTCGCTCTCGCCCTCTCCTTCTGCCTGCACTTTGTCGAAACATGCAGCTCTATCTAGATCTCATGCATGAAAAGAGATCTAGTTCCCTTTGTCGAGGCTTGTATCTCCCAGGTCCCCGAGAGCTTGTTCGAGCATTACATCATGCGCTGGAACAAAGACACGCTGGGATGGGCTGGGTAACGGGAAGGGATGGAGGTTGGGCTGGTGCTGAGATCAGGTTTTTGGGAAAAGTCATGGGAAGTTGGGGAGGGGGGGAAGGAAGTAAAGAAAGAACGACCTAAATTAGTGTGGGAGCAGATGGAAAAACGAAGCTCTTACAAATCCAGGTAAAGCTGGTTGGTGAAACAAGCTGCTTTTAAAAGCTTCCACGCCGGCTTTTACGAGACCTTGACATGTACGACCGTTTACAGTCAGATATTCCGCAACAGAGCTAAATGATTATCACATGGGTGGACACGAACGGGATGTTGCGTTTTCAAGATGACGCTGAGGCTGAAACGTCAACGGCCAGACGTATTTCCAAAACACAGCATACAATTAGTTTTGTAGTCTTTGCGCTCCTGTGGTTTGCTCCAACTCATTCAGGAAGGTTAAACACGGCAGCCAGGAAAGATGTTTAGACTCAAGCTCCAAACCCTACGGAAATACAACACTTCATGTGATTTCTTTGTCCACAGTGTTGCAAATTAAATTTGTTTGACCAATTTTAGGTCAACATCATGAATAATCTTTGTAGCAGAATGACATGACATTCCTTTTTTTCTTCACCTTTATAGTATGTATTAGATTTCAGATTCAGATCTGATTTCTTATTATTGCCTCAATCTGATTTCTGGATCCGATACAACATTTTTCACAGGATTACGATAAGATGATTAGTAAACGTGGCTTGAGGCTTATACCTTTGACTTGTAATTTTATTATTTGGCTTCTACGCAGGCCAGTTTAATTTACGCAACCGCAGGATTGTAAAACAGCACTGGTATTATCAAATATTTTTATGCATGTCTCAGTGTCCCAGTCAAGAGGGTTGGATGACAAGAATGGCCTTGTGCACTTGACCTGCGGGTCTGTGCGTGCGCATGTTAGCGTGCCAGCGTATACATGCTTCGTTCTGGGATTGACTTGACGCTCTTGCAGATACTCAAATTTCTTCATAAATCCTAGCGCACTCCACCTCTAGGTTCCCCTGCACCTGGCACTGGGAGATCAAGAGCCACATGAACCCTTAATTCCAGGAATGATGGCCTTGTGGGATTCAACCGCATTGAAACATGGGAGCTCGTCGGGTTGCCTCTCTGAAAGCCACCAATCAGGTAATAATCCTCTAATGCCTGCAGAGCTAATCAGCCTCCACGCCAGCGCCTGCTGCCAGACCTCGCTGCTGCTGTTGGCATCGGCTTCTGGCTGAAGTTTCGAATGGACTTGACAGCAGCAGGGCTCGTAGGACCACGCTTGACCTGTGCTAACTCTGGTCTCTTGGGTTGTTAAACAATTCACTCAAAAATGAACATACTGTTATCGTTTACTCACCCTAAATGACTTTCTTTCTTCAGTGGAACACAAAGTTTTTGTAAAATCTTAGAGGTGCTGTTTTCCATGCAATGGAAGTGAATAGGAATGGGAGATTGAGGCTTTTAAGCTCCAAAAATGACAAAGAGCACCATAAAAGTAGTCCGTAGGATTTCTGTGTTCTATTCCATGTCTTCCAAGGACATCTGATAGCTTTGTGTGAAGAAAATTTTTGGCCTGTTCCTCACACAAAGCTATCAAATGGCTTTAGAAGACTTAAAATATAATGCACAAGTTCTGTGGACTACTTTTATGTGCCTACTTGCATTTCTGTAGCTCATTTAACAGAAAAGCACCGGACTAGCAATGACAAGGTCATTGGTTTGATTCCTAGGAAATGTGAATGCGTTATATCCCTCCTGTAGCTCAAACGGTAAAGCATGATGATAGTAATGCTAAAGTAATGGGTTTGATTCCATGAATTGATAAAATGTGTGACTTGAATGCTATGTCAGTAGTTTTGGATAAAATGATCAACCAAATACGTAAATGTATATACTACATCTTTTCTGCAGCTGAAACAGTAGGACACAGCGCTAGCAATGCCAAGGGCATGGGTTCGACATGTATTGCAAGTCGCTTTGAAAAAAAGCAGCTGACAAATGCATAAATGTGATATAAATGTATGAATACATCCTTCCTGTAGCTCAAACAGTACAGCATGCTGATAGCAATGCCCAAGTCATGGGTTCGGTTCCCAGAGAAGGCAAGAACTGATAAAATGTGTGACTTGAATGCCATGTGAGTAATTTTGGATAAAAGGATCAACCAAATGCGTAAATGTGTATATTACATCCTTCCTGTAGCTGAAACAGTAGAACACAGTGCTAGCAATGCCAAGGTCATGGGTTCAATTCCTAGGAAACGCATGAACTGATAAAATTTACCTTGCATGTAATGCAAAGTCGCTTTGAATAAAAGTAATCTGTCAAATGCATAAATGTGATGTAAATGTATATGTTATACAAAAAAAAAATAGTACTAAAAGTACAGCAAGGCGACAGAATTACCAAGGTCATGGGTTCGGTTCTCAGGGAAAGCAAGAACTGATAAAATGTGGAAGTCATTTTGGATTTTTTTTTTTTTTTTTTAACCAAATTCATAAATGTAATGTAAATGTACATATTATATCCTTCCTGTAGCTGAAGCAGTAGGAAACAGCACTAACAATGCCAAGGTCATAGGTTCGATTCCTAGGAAATGTATGAAAATGTACCTTGCATGTATTGCAAGTCGCTTTGAAAAAAAGCCCCTTGACAAATGCGTAAATTTATGTATTATATCCTTCCTGTAGCTCAAACAGCACAGATAGGAATCCAAGGTCATGGGTTTGATTCCTAGGAAATGCATTAACTGATAAAATGTACCTTGCATGTATTGCAAGTCGCTTTGAAAAAAAAATCATCTATCAGATGCGTAAATGTATATATTATATCCTTCCTGTAGCTCAAACAGTACAGCACAGCGATAGGAATTCCAAGGTCCTAGGTTCAGTTCACAGGCAAAGCAAGAACTGATCAAATAGAGTATCTTGGATGCAATGTAAGTTATTTTGGATAAATGCATAAATGTGATGTAAATGTATATAATTTATATCCTTCCTGTCGCTCAAACAGTACAGCACAGTAATAGCAGTGCCAAGTTCATGGGTTCAGTTCCCAGGGAAAGCAAGAACTGATCAAATGAGTACCATGAATGCAATGTAAGTCATTTTGGATAAATGCATAAATGTGATGTAATATATTATATGTATATATTAAATCCTTCCTGTAGCTGAAACAGTAGGATACAGCGCTAGCAATGCCAACTGATAATGTGTACCTTGAATGCAATGTAAGTCACTTTATATAAAAAAGCATCTGCCAGTGAATAAATGTGACTGTTTTATGGTGTATTTTATATCCTTTTTTTGTAACTAACCTTGTCTTTTTGTACTACCATATGGTCAAGCATAAATGATTTTAAACATTATATACAATAATAAAAAAAAAGTAATAAAATAATAAATAGTTTGCTAATGTTCATATATTCTGTTCTTAGAAATCAGTTAGTGTTCATTGGTTAGAACCTTGAATGTTGTAGACAGCGTAATCGGATCCCTTTTCTCATTTACTCACCTTGTAGTCACACATCTTTATCTGTCATTCAAGACGCCGGTATGTCGACGGTCTTTTGCACTGCACGATGAAAATTCTTTACTAGGAATCTGCCATATCACATAGTAGGAGTGGGATGTTTGTCTTACACCAGCCTAAAGGTATATTTAAACTTCTGTACATTTGGATAAAAAAAAAAAATAATTTACAACATTTTTTTTTCTTTCAGATGCATTGTAGTGACAACCCACAGATTTAAGACCTGGACATGTGAGTGATCTATTGCTCTGTTTTAAAACCCAATGAGTTACCTACTGTACTTAGGCTGCATTTTAGAGTGTCACAGGCCCCAACAGGTAGGCATCATCATTTCGAGGCCTGCTTTTGGCCAACGTATCCTTTACAGATAATGCAATCCCAGGTCAGTCTGTTTCCAATCAGCCACTTATGAGGTTCTTATACAGTTAGGATGCTGTTTTAGAAAGCAGTTAAGCTGTAGACAGCAAGGCAGCTAGGTTTTGGAACGGAGCCGGCACGTGATCATATATTTATCTCGTATTTTACTGCTGCTTGGGTTTATAATCTCTCAAAAGGTACTTGAGAAAAGAGGCCTAAAGTGGGCTGAAGAAATTCCAGTCTGGCTCCAGATGCAAATGAAAAATGGATAACAGTTCAACTGTCTCTAATGTTCATTGTTTGGAGAGCAGAATGTGTTTAAGATTAATATCTACGCATATATAAATGCAGGAGATTCTAAAGTCATGCAATGAATCTTCAGAAGGTGGGCTCGTTATTCCCAGGCCACACACTGCGCTCCGTGTTAAACTAATATCAGATCAAAGGTGGACAATTCATCAGCCTTCAAAGGGACTGTCATTTTAAAAAATCGACCGTCACGTACATTCGCAAGCTGCTGAGCGGTTGGCTTTGGCAAGATACGTCAAGCAAGAGTGAGAAATGGCGTTAGATGCGAAAGACAGTGATGGTGCCATAGACTTCCTGCCCTACTGGCAGAGAACTTTATGATTTGGCTCTTTGACTAAAGCAGAACAAAACATTATTGCACAAACAGATATAAAACTATTTAATGACAGGATTGGAAAAGCCATTACGGAGAGTAGAAAAGGCAAAAACGAAAAAAAAAAAAAGAGAAAATGCTAGAATTGCCAAGGAGAAGATGAGTAATCCACTGTATGGCCAACTGAAAATATTAAAGACATTGCTAATATCCCACAAGTTTAGCAAACGTAAACACTGACGGAGGAAAAAAAAAGCGCATGCTTTAATAGCCAGCCCGGAAAACCACAAGAAAGACTGGCTTAAACTAACATATCCTAGCCAAGGAACACTGGACTGTGAACACATCAAAGAAAAAGAACGACTACAAGAAGAGGTAATGATTATACAAACAACTGAGATCAGGCGTTCACACTCTGCTTTACTTTAAAGGAGGTCAAGGAATTAAAGCATTGTCAGGTTCGGAGTCAGCTTAATTAACTCGAGCCAAAGTCTTTGATTATTTGAGGATTTTTTGACTTTATATGAAGGGAGTATTCCCTACAGTGTGTTTATCGTGTTTTTGTAGGCTGATTATGAGACAGAGACCTGGCAACAAGTCCTGACTTGTCCGTGACATTGATTTGAGCTCTTGAGTACGTCCATCCCATTAGCCAAAGGCCTTTGAAAATAAATGCTGACTACACACACTTGCTTCTCGGAATTGGAGGCTTTTCCAAACACATTTACATCTTGCTGGTTCAGAAAGTCTTTATGCGGGCTTAGACAAAGAAATGAACAGGAATTGCTGTTCAATATGACATCAATGTGATTCTGACAACTATTGGCCGCCAGCCTGACTGACATCTTTTTTTTTTTACCATCTGCTGAAATGCATAAAGTTGGGGTCAGTTTCACGCTGGAGGCTTCAGGTCTGCATGATTAAATATTTCTCTCAAAATCGTCATATATACAGTAATGGAGACACAACAATGCACATTTGAACAAATGTCAATGTGAAATTGCATTAACTGTTTCACAACCACAAACGATTTTCTTTAAAGTTTAGAGCAACGTAGAGAAATATGTGTTTAGTGAAAGTACTCTTTGTGACACAGACACCAAATACAAACAAGGTCACAAAATGTCAAGTTCAACGTAGCATTGGGGTTTACCACAATCAAACGGCTTCTTGCTCCGTGCAACACTTTTGAAAGATCCCTCAGGGCTTTAGACATGGCAGCTGTTTAACTGGTTCACACGGTACGTGTCAGAAGCACGCAGACGTTAGCTGCCATCCCCTCTTCATCATATGGAGCTGTGCAAGCACATTAGTTTTCTGGTGGCAAGCAATGGTAATTTGAGACAGATATATGGGTGTACATTTGAAACCAGGGTTTGTAAACATTTATTTCTGCAGATCTGCAGCATGCAGCCGCTAGTGGTGCAAGATGGTGGGATTTCTCTCTTGTAGAGCATTAAAAAAAGTCGCAGGAGAATAACGTCCTCGGACAGGTCAGTCCATGAAAGCAGGAGCACAATATATTATTCACTTAACATAAAAACAATTTTGTAAGCTTAATATATTTTTTAAAATTCATTTTAGTTGATATTTTGTTAAAATACGATTATGTTATATACTTTTTTATAATTTGAGGATATTTTTAATGCATATTTTATAAATGCATGCATTAAATGCATTTTAATTTCATAAATGCATTTTAATTGGCACATATTTTGTTAAAATACTATTTTATGTTATGATGTTGCATTTTTTCTATATTTTGAATGTTTGTATACATATTTTATAAATGCATGCATTTTACTATATTTGCAATATTTCCATAAAACCTTTACCATGATAAAATGCATTGTTTTCCCCCCACTCTAACTAAACAAATTCCATATTTATAAAACGTAATAGCTAAAACAGGATGGTTTATCTGACTTGTCTCATCTACCTAATGCCATTTATTTAACCCCAAATAGTACACTGTCATTTTAAATGACATGCTGAAGAGGAAATGACATTAAGTCTACAGAGGGACCACGGTCAGAAGTTGGTGTGTGTTGATTTGATTTCAAACATCATTTGTTGTTTTTCATGCTTACAATATTTATTAGTCATAAGATTCCAACTCACAAGTATGTAATTATATTTTGCAATATAATGTACAATGTAAATTACAACTATTCTATATAATTAAAAATGTAAAATTACTAAAAATTACTTAATAGAAAAATTACTTAATTACTTCATAGGAAAAACCACCCGCTTCGTAGAAGTACTCTCACATCTGGAAAAAGTGGATTGTCCAGAAATGACAGACGAACCATGGTCAGAAGTTGGTATGTGTTGATTTGATTTCAAACGTCATTTGTTGTTTTTCATGCTTGCAATAAGATTCCAACTTACATACAGTTCTTCTGCTATTTATTTTGGTTGTTAAGAAGACCATAACGTTGATCGGCAAAAGCCATTTTGGTTTAAAATGTTGCACTGGAACATCATATTCATTTGTGTTAAGTTAGCTTGAGATGGAAAAATACAGTGGTTAGCACTTTTTAGTAGTATTTTTTTTTTTATGTATGTAATTATATTTTGCAATATAATGTGCAATGTAAATAAAAACTATGCTATATAATTAAAAATGTAAAATTGCTAAATAATTGCTTAATAGAAAAATTACTTAATTACTTCATAGGAAAAACCACCCGTTTCATAGAAGTACTCTCACATCAGGAAAAAGTGGATAGTCCAGACATGACAAGGCTGGTCATGTGATCCCTCTCCATATAGAATCAAACAGCCTTCTTCTCATGTCTACATCATTCTAATTACATTAGTCAAAAGTGCTATTCATTTCTTTATGTGTAAAACCTTTTTTAATGAGGAAAACATTACTGAGTGCACCTTTAACCTCTGCAGTGCATGAGAGCCTGAGAGGGGAATTAAAAATCATGAGAGTAACACAGAGGGGGACGAAGAGAAAGAAAGTGAGAGCATACCATTTTTCTTTTGTGGTTATGACTGAGAGGCCCACGAAGTGGGAGATTAAAGGAGCAGACGGGAGTCACACACATGCACTGTGACAGAACTCCACAGGGGTGGGGACACGCGCCGGGCACGTCAACTCACATCGCATGAATGCGAAATGCGCGAAGAGAACAAAACTCCAGACAAAGTTCAAAACTGTGGTAATAAATTAAGAAATTAAAACGTTAAACGAGCCAGCGACCACAACAGAGAGGAGCCTCTTCTAAAGGTGGGGTGCATTTCCCTCCGGCCCACGAGAACATTTATAACCTGAATAGTTTATGGAAAAAACTGAAAAGGTTTGGCAGATTTACACCATGGCGAGATATGAAACTAATGGAGTACAATTCCCTACTGAACCTGATCCAGTCTTTGTTTACATGATAATAATGTGCTAGAGCTTTACTAATGCATTGTTTAACTCATTTCACATGGGAAACCCATCTCTCATGACTTTTTCTTAAGTCTTTCAGGTTTTTTTTATATTTGTCTTTTTTTTTTTTCTTTTTAGGAAACACTTTTAGCAAACATTCATTTCACACACCTGCTGAAAAGACCAGTTTAGACTAGTATGAATTCTCATTTGATTGTTCCCTTAGTGCTGGTTTGGTTCTGGTCTAACAGGTGTACTGTGAGAGCCATGCCATTCTCCCACAAAGATTATTAACCTGGTTGACCATTTTCCTGGTTAAGCTAGTTAAATGCCTGGTATGTAGGGTGCCATTATATGGGGGCAGCCGTGGCCTAATGATTAGGGAGTCGGGCTTGTGACCGAAAGGTTGCAGGTTCGAGTCCCAGGTCTGGCAGGGATTGAAGGTGGGGGGAGTGAATAACCAGCACTCTGTCCACCCTTGGCAGTGTTGGGGAAAGTTACTTTTAAAAGTAATGCATTACAATATTGAGTTATTGCCTAAAAAAGTAACTAATTACGTTACTTAGTTACTTTTTATGGAAAGTAATGCGTTGCTTTACTTTTGCGTTACTTTTTAAATCTGGGCAGGGCTTGTGTGTTTTTAATATAAAAAGTTATATTTTTGGCAAATGTAAAAGGCTTTTCACACCAAAAGCCTCAGGCTTTGACAAAAGTAAATTCATGTCTGTACAGTAGACCGCAGAAGAAAAAATGTCAACAAAAAAAAAAAAAGAAAACAAATGTTAGATTATCTTGAGAAATTTTTTGCTTATTAGTATGGTCGAATTGGATCATCAAAGGTCAGCAGCAAAGACGTTGGTTAATAAAATGGGATTAAATGCATAAAGGATATTTGTATTATTTAACATATTTAATTATTGCAGGTTTGTGTCATATTCTGAGTTAAATTTCACTGTTTTTATTCATTTTGAGGAATGCTGAATCTGTTTTTTGTGAGTCAGATGAATTAATGCATGTTCACATTTATTCTAGAACTAACATCTTACTCCCGATTTCTCTCAACATGGGGACAGTACAGCTTTTAATCAATAAATGGGGGGAAAAGTAACTGGTGTTACTTATTTGAAAAAAAGTAACTAGTTACTTGGAAAAAGTAATAAAATGACGTAACTTGTGTTACTTGTAATGCGTTACTCCCAACACTGACCCTCAGTACCACTACCGAGGTGAGTCCCTTGAGCAAGGCACCGCTCCCGATAGCAGTATGGCTACCCACTGCTCCGGGTGTGTGTTCATGGGGTGTGTGTGTGTGTGCACTTGGATGGGTTAAATGCAGAGCACGAATTCCGAGTAAGGGTCATAATAGGGTTTTATAATTTTGCAAACATTATAGGAACATTATTTTGGAATGTCCGTATAATGTTCTGAAACAAGTATCATGTTAGACAAAAATGTGAGATGAATGTCCAAAATAAAACATTCTATTTTTGTGCTAGCATTTTAAAGGGGTCATCGGATGCAAAATTCACTTTTACATGTTGTTTGAACATAAACGTGTGTTGGCAGTGTGTGTACACTGTACACCACCACCCTATAATGATATAAAACCCACCCAGTGTTTTTTATTTAATCCCTTTAAATAATATCCCCTTTTTCAAATCTCAGCATCTTGGCTATGCGACGTCAAACAGACCAAGGCCACTCCCACGATAGTTGATTGACACAGCCATCTTACCTTAGACCCGCCCTGAGTGAGCCAGTCCGCCATTGTTCCGAAGCCGGAGCAGGAGTAGACAAAAATGGCTCCTAAACGATTTAGGTGTTCTGTTGTTGGATGTAATAATGAACATAGTAGTCGTCATTTACTCCCAACATCTGAGCCACTGAAAACGCAGAGGATTAACATTACTTTTGTTTTTGAAGGAAATGCGAATCCCAAATCATTTGTGATGCAGTTTCACTTAAAGAAAGTGAGTATAAGGGTTTTTATGAATCTTTGCAATTCGCTTTCCCAAATAATGTGCTAGTTAGCAAGCTTCGCGGCTAAATGCAGTTTAAGTAAACATTACGGCTCATCAACCCACAGAAGAGATGGGCGGGGTGTGCAGAGCTCATTATCATTTAAAGGAACATGCAGCAAAATGGGCTGCTGATTTTGACAAGGTAAAAATAGTGTTTTTTACGTTACCATTGAGAAAGGTTAACCAAAGCATTTTATAGACTTTTAATTAAGACCCTAAAGAATCATATCAACTTGTGGAAAATGGGCATCCGATGCCCACTTTAAAAACATTATCAACGACTAGACGCTTTTGACCATTCTTTTAAGTTTTCTGGATGAAAGTTTATTAATTATTTAGAGATACCAATACGTTAGCCAAAGTTCTGAGAACATCTTCTGTTAGTTGGGTAGCAACATGGATGTTTATATTATATATTTTGGATGTTGTTGCCAGTCTTTTTAAACTAGCTTATCCAACAAACCATAGTTAGTCAGCTTGCTACAAAAGAAAGACTTAGTGAGTCAGTCCATTTTTTTTTCTAAACGGCACTATAGATAGACTATCACTAAGCCAGCACAGACATTTCACAAATGTTTGTTGAAGCAACATTTGTCATTATAATATGATAGCTTGAAGGAATGAAAACTGGCTTCTGAGTCTTGTACAATGTTTTCTTAGCAGATTTTTATCTGCATCACTACCAATACGTTAATCGGAGCAGATAGTCAACATTCCCTGAAGCACTGGCTCAAGTTTTGAGGTCGGGTTGCCACAGTGATCATCAAAATAAGAGTTGCTCAAACACTTCAGTCGAAAAGTTGCCTAAAGTGACTCTTTTTTTTTTTTTTGTGACACATCAAGGATATTCACCTACTGAGTAATAACAGAGCCCTGAAGCAAACCTCAGTGAAAAGCTTCCATGTCACGAGAGCAGTTACCACCCAGCAGGCTAGAGATGTGCTTTTTTATACACAAATTGAAAACCATGTTGGTTGGCCTGAGATGTGTGCTCTGACTCTTGTACACTTGAATTAGTGTGCCTTCTGGCCAGGGACCTCCTTGCCATTACAGTGAAAGCTTTAGTTTTTAACGCTGGGGAGGAGTCAGACGGTCATGCGCTAAATGTGCTTCTCCTTGCCCTGTACTTAAGGCCTTGGGGGAATGTATATTCAAATGATTTTTTAAGTATTTTGGGAAGTGTTTGGGTTGGGTGGGTATGAAATGTAACACCTTAAGTTCTGCAGCAAGTTGTAATGCATGTGCTTCCATTCAAAGGTTTGGAGTCAGTAAGATTTTCAAATATTTTTGAAAGAGTCTCTTTTGGTCACCATGGTTGCATTTATTTAATCAAAAATACAATAAAACAGTACTACTGTGAAACATCATTACGTTTACGTTACGTTACGTACGTTTTCTATTTTAATATATTTAAAAATGTAATTTATTCTTGTGATGTCAAAGCTAAATTTTCAGCGTCATTACTCCAGGCTTCAGGATTTGCTGCTTAAGGAACATTTTATTATTATCAGTGTTACACGGTTTTTACTGCTTCATTTTAATTTTGTATTTTTTAATGTAAACTGTGATACTGTGATATTTTCTGGATTCACTGATAAATAGAAATGTCAAAAGAACAGGGTTTATTTAAAATAGATTTTCTTTTCAACATTTACTGCCACTTTTGATTAATTTAATGCATCTTTGCTAAATAAAAGTATAAATTTCTTTAAAAATACAAACTGATTCCAAATATAAAAAAAAAAAATAGAAAAAAACTTTCCTAATCAGCCCATCTAGAATCCAAGTCAAGATACAGGGTTGATGAGCATTTGATAAGACTTTTAAGGAAGTACCAGTCATTGGATTTGCCAAGGTTTTCCAGGTTACTGGCATTAAATCTTTAAACGTTTGAGGCACTAAATAGCAAGTGAACTG
Organism: Labeo calbasu; assembly: GCA_019740295.1. Lineage (NCBI taxonomy): Eukaryota > Metazoa > Chordata > Actinopteri > Cypriniformes > Cyprinidae > Labeo > Labeo calbasu. The sequence continues at coordinate 107,522 of JAHKKF010538638.1, forward strand.
GCTATCCAAAAGCTATGTTCTGCTTCATTTCTGAGTTAATAATCGGCACTTTTGGAATGATACAACTTCTAAGCACAATGTCTTTACACCTTCTCCTCTATTTTTGGATGTTTTCTATATAATCAATCATGGAGACTTATATATTTGCATTTTTATGCTTTGTTTTTCGTCACCGGTCTATTGCAGCATAATCTATTCCAGATAAATCCGCCTCTAAACGGAACATAAAACCAAAACTACTATGGTCGTCTATGTGGGCGGTTCTTGGCCAGAATAAGCTGCAATTTAGGCCAGACTTTATGCCGTCAGTTTAGACCTTAAGTCTGGCTACAAAAGACTACACATCCCCCAACCCTTGTATTTTTTGGCTAAGTATTGTTGGTTAATTTGCTACCAATAAGAAGATAAACCTCTCAAATGATTGGCAAATGTTTTTTTGAGACGTAACGGACGATGTGCATCATAACAATAATTACAATACTGTTAACCAGAGAAAACAATTTTGCACAGTTCTGGCGACGGAAGTGGTTTCTCATTGTTTATTTTCAACGTTTGACTGAATGAATACCGTCTATTGCTTTCAGCTCTGTTTAACACATTTAACCACGTTTAAATGCAAAGAGCACTCAGGTTCCCGGGCCCGCGCTCAGTCACTGGCTGTGACAAGCAATCGCCCGACCTTTAATCCCAAACTGTAGTGTTTTGACATGTTTTCCATGCTGTGCCTTCAAGTGGACACCCTCCGCAACAGGCGTCGACTCATTGTTGCCATGTGTGAGAGTGTGTGTTGAGACTGCTTTCGGCAGGTGCACTATTGTTTCCCTAAGTCTGGAGCATTAAGGGAGAGCTCTGACTTATGTCAGGCAATGACTTATGACAGGCAAGCCGAGCAATCAGTGTCTCGTCTGTTTAGTTTTCCACTCGTCCTGAAACGTCAACCGATACTCGTCTTGCTTTCATCAGTTTTCCAGCGCTCATGTTGTCAGACCCTGCAGGGCAATTGTACAACATGATAGCGCATCTTCTCGTGTGTCTCCGGCCTCACGTAGAGGATTTTTAAAGTTGCTCGGGAGGTTCCTTTCGATAGAAAGATCCCCCAGGGCTTCTGATTTGGGCTTGCCAGGTTTCGATAATGGACAATCCCCACCCAGATCTCCTTGGAGCCACTCTGACTAATATAAACACCTGCTTGCTTTTGTTTGCTTTTTGGGGTTTTGCTCTTCTATTTCCAGCTCCACTTTGCATTGGGAGAGTGTGGCCTAACTTAGCTAGCAATGTATGTCCATATAAATCCACTTCACAGGTTTTAAGAGGTTGATGGCAGCATGATGATATTACACTAGATTTACTGCTGTAATGTTAACCATTAGTTAAAATAATACTTTTTCCAAAAATGAACTTTCTGTCACCTTTTTATTTTCTTTCTTCTGTGTCACACATAATACGTTATGCATAAAGTCCATGCTTCTGTTTTCCAAGTAAAGAGGTTGATTTTATAATTTAATGCTCCAGTAATGCACCATAAAAGTAGTTATTGATGGTTTTATTGGTTAAAGTTATGTGCTTTTGCACTATCATCTTGTTTTGTGGGAAAGAGAATGGCATGAGAATAAGTAAAGATGTTGAATTTTTCATTTTTGGATGAATTATTCCTTTAAAATTTATTCCTTCTGTCATTTCTTTAAAAATAATTCAATTTAATTTATTTTCAGCAGAGCTTTGGCTTTGGAGAGTGTCTGCATAGAGGTTAATCCGACAGGCCTACTTGGCAACCTGCATACTGATGCAATTATTATTTTTAATTATTGCAATTAGTATAATTTGTCAGTTGAAGCCATCAGGGCTTGTAACTTGTACAGAGCTTTAATTAAAGTCAGGGTCATTATTATACCACAATGATACTGCAGTGTTCACTAAAAATCAAGCTTCATCCAAGTTGCATCAGCTAGAGTTTAATGTACTCTGGATTCTTTCTCCTCAGATATTATGTTAGGCAACACTAATTTCCAATAAATCATCTCTTTCTTACTAGGAGCGTTCCTCGCTGATGGAGACACGCTCATTGCCTGTGACTGGAATTCATCATATACTTTGCAGGGTTTTACGGCTAGATAGCAATCAAAGCTCACAGTAAGAAATCATCAACTTGAACTGTCATTTCTGCACAGGCTCTTAATAATGAAGTACAGATCTTTGTCTTGAGTGAGTGACAATCAAACTGTGAAGTAATGGTGGATGTGGATTTTTCTTGAATGCCTGATAAAGACCAACAAATAATACTGCCCTGGGGTGCTTGATAAAATAAATGAACAGAACGATAGATAGAAAGATAGATATATGCAGAAAAGAATAATATTATTTAATACTAGTCAGAGCATGTGTGTGGCCCTAGTTTGTGCCTGAACATCCACGGAGCAATGAACAGGGCGTCCTAATATACTTTGCATTGACTCTGTAACCTAAACAGATACCTAAATACATTCATTAACATCTGTGCTGGCTGACAGAACATACCATCTATCAGCTGCAACCTTCCTTCTGTTGATCCAGATGAATCACACTGTTTATTTGCTTTAAGCCGTCTAACAGTATTGGATGTCATGACATTCCCTGATGTGCTTAGCTATTTGCTCTTTCAGTGTTTTGTGATGTTGCATGAATGAAAACCAATTAATCACGTAAATCGGCCAAAACCTTGGCCAAAGCATTCTTTCCATTGTGCTTTTGCCGTTATATTGTTGGTTGTGTTTGTTTGGTTAAATGGAAACTGCATTCTAGTGGTAAAAAATAGAGACTCGATGGAACTCGTTTTAACTTAGGAACGTTATAAAATGGGTATGCGTAAGCAAATATTGACCACTAAAAAGACATCGTATTATCAAAGAAGCAACGCTTCAAAGCCTGTGAAAGAACGACACAGTCGTTATGTAAACTAATTGAATTGGAATAGCATGATTATTATTTTTAGTGTCATTTAGAGAAATCTAGTTGTTCATTGTTGCTGTTATTGTTAACTAAACCTGTTAAACATACCTTTTGTTAATTGAAATAAAGCTTACATAAGATATAAATATTAGATGAAAAACTTAAATGAAAATCAGAGATGTTGCTTTGGAAAGGGATGGAAATAAAATAAGTTGAAGTACTGAAATTATGGAAATAAAAATGCATTAAAGCTCAACAGAAATATTTTAAATAAAATAAAAAAAAAAAATGGAAAAAAAAGCATAACAAATTCAAAATGTAAAAAAAAAATCGTTTTCGAAAAAGCTTTGATTTTTTCAGTTCTAAAAATGAAAAGTAAAAGTAAATTCAAAATATTAAATAGAAATCTGAAGTACTTAAATTTCTGAAAACTAAAACTTTAAAAAATAAAAGCTAATAGAAATATTTAGTCATTTAGTTAAAAGCTAATTCAAACTATTAAATAAAACACTGCTTTACACACATGCTAGAACATGTTGGTGCTCACAATAATTTTATAATAATGTGAAATGTTGATATTTGCCTGTAACGTAACGTAGTAATCATATTACTGTGATATTTTCAGTGCAGTGTTAATTTTTGTGCAGTGATACAGTGCAGATATTTGGGTGACTAACCAGTGTCAGAAAATAAACCTCTTTTTCTTTGCTTATTTTCTTTGCTGAGCAGAAACAGACGTTTCCCCATTCAGATCGTACTGTGCTATATTAAGCAACGTCAAGGCAAGCATCATTGACAACAGCGAATACTGCTATGATGAGCCTAGTGGAAAAAACAACCTACAGGGATATCTCATAGTTAATGACTCGAAGCAGAAAAGAGGGTACAAAAGACAAATTTTGGCCTTTATTTTAATTAAAAAAGAAAACAAAATCATTTTGTATAGCAAAGGCAGAGAGTTTTGCCGACTCACATACAAAAGAAGAGTTGCCATGGCCAAGCTTAGGGCCTCGTTCAAATAAATACAGGCCTTTGAAAACTGTGCCCTGTCCTTTTGTTACTCTATTTTTGTTCCATGACTACGGGTTCCCTGCCTCAAACAGAAACTGTCAATGTTATTTCAGAGTTTCACTGTTTTTGATCCAGGTGAGTATTTATAGAATAAGACAAACGCATGTCAGTTATTCTTAGTACAGACACAAATCCCAGCAGGCTGACTAATGGAGCACCATCAGCTGCCTGATAATAAGTTCAGGGTAAGGTGAGGCTTATGGAGATAAGAAAAGTCAATATAGGTTTACACTGAGGCTTGCCTTTGCCTTTTGTACCTGGCAAATGAATCATCAAAATGAGATTGTGATGCTGGAATGGAAACCCCGACTCAGACCAGTTAACTTAAAGAGACAGTTCACCCTACAATGAATATTCTGTTGTTATTTACTATGTGTTGTTATTGTTTCTATGAAACAGAGAATTCGAAATTTCAAAATAAAGGTTCCACAAGATTTTCAAAGCAGTAGAAGAACCTTTCAGTAAACGGTTCTTAAAGGAGAACTCCACTTTCAAAAAGGTACAACGATGTCAGACGATTCTGAAGTTGTAGGAGAAAATGAGATGTTTTTTACCATACTCTACCTTTTTAAGCCGGAGTACATAGACGATGAACTTAGACATGATTCGTAGTGTTGTGGACGCACATCCCAGAGCCTGTGCTCCACAAGCTTTTATGCTTAAAAAGTATAAAATTTAAACAAAAAAAAAAAATGACCGATCGGTTCCCTAGATAAGACCCTTTTTCCTCGGCTGGGATTGTTTAGAGCCCTTTGAAGCTGCATTTAAACTACATTTTGGAAGTTCAAAATCGGGGCACCAATGAAGTCAATGAGTATATGGAAAAAAATCCTGAAATGTTTTCCTTAAAAAACATAATTTCTTTACGACTGAAGACAGAAAGACATAAACATCTTGGATGACAAGGGGGTGAGTAAATTATTTGTAAATTGTTGTGCTGGAAGTGGACTTCTCCTTTAAAAGAACCATTGTTTTCTTAGTGTGAAGAACATTTGAACATTTTTGGTTCTTTATGAAACCATCAATGGCTAAAGAACCTTTATTTTTAAGAGTTCACGTACACCTATTATTCTCTTAAAGGTTCCAGAAAAGGATGGGAAGAGCCATTTTTGGTTCCCCAAAGAACTTTTCAATGACAGTTCCTAAAAGAACCATTTTTCTTAGTGAAAGGAACATTTTCCACTTTAAAGATCCTTTTTTGCACCAGAAAGTTTCCATGGGTTTTAAAGGTTCTTCATGGAACCTTCAGTGCCAATAAAGAGCATATTCTGTATCTCTCAAATAAAACTGAAGTGCCACATTTGCAGTGATAGGAATAACGGTGTTATAAATAAACTGCGTTACTAACGACGTTATTTTTTTTCAGTAACAAGTAATAAAACAAATTACTGTTTCCCCAACAACACCGTTACTGACAATAAAATGTAGCATTACTGTGATTTATTATAATACTATTAGAATTTTATTTTTCAGTCCATCTGAATGAATGCGCAGCGTATTTGATGAACCGTAAGGTCTAGTGTGAAGGCACACGACTTTGTCGCTTTGTCTTACACACACTTGCAAAGAAAGATACAGAGCAGGACAGTCTTATATACCATGAAGCAGTGACGTGCTACATGTAAACGATATTCTTTGCTGTATTTTCCTGTCAAAATAACAGAGTTCCTTCGGAATTCATCAGCTTTTAAGAACTGCCGGATTCTCCGGTAGTAGGCAGAACTGTGCGTATCAGTATCATTTTTATATTTCCACCTTTTTATTAGAAACACTGACAAACAATATCTTAAGCACCACCACCGTTCCTAAGTTCAATCAACATGACAAATATGCATTCATACATGGTTATTCTAATTACTAAAGTTTAATGCTAAATTATCATAATATCATATTGTAATTCTTGACTGATTGAAGCTGAGTGTACATTTAGATAAAAAAAACTGGGCCAGTAAGCTTTATATATATATATATATATATATATCAAAAAGATATTTAATATTAGTCTGATGAGTAAACTAAAAAAAACTTTACTAGCTAATGGCGATTCTATTGCCAAGGTTTCCGTAGGGTTGATAATATTTACAATAATTCAAATATTGAATTTGATAGGTGTCTCTCACATTGTCCCACAGCAGCATTAATATATTGTAGATTAGTGTACAAAGTTTTATACTGATTTTTTATTTGATTTAGTGTCCATTTCATTAATTTAACATGTAATATTGGGGGTATCCAAGTTATTTGACATATATTTGAACTTTTTTTTTTTAAGTAACACAATACCTTCCCTGGTAATTAGTTCTTTTATAATGATGTAACTCAGTTACTAACTCAGTTACTGCTTGTGAGAAGTAACTATAACTAATTACTTCTTTTAAGTAACGTGCCCAACACTCCACATTCGGTTACTAGAGATGATGGAAATTGTTGATAATGAAGTCATAGTGTGAAGATTCTTTAAAGGGGTCATCGGATGCCCATTTTCCACAAGTTGATATGATTCTTTAGGGTCTTAATGAAAAGTCTCTAATATACTTTGATTAAAAATTCTCAATGGTTTTGTAAAACAACACCCTTTTTACCGTATCAAAATGAGCTCTGCAAAAATCATCTCATTCTTAGGGGTTGTTCCTTTAAATGCAAATGAGCTCTGCTCACCCCGCCCCTCTCTTCTCTCTGTATAATGACGGTCTTGTTTACTTTAGCCGCATTTAGCCACTAAACTTCCTAACTACCCCGTTATAAGGAAAGGCAATCACAAAGATTTATTAAAAAAACGCTTATACACACTTCTGCTGTAAGGGAAGCTGGATCATGAATGATTCGCGCAAACATAGACGATATATGTAGATCGGGAGGCGCATTCCATTCACAAACAAACGTAATCTACTGCATCTTCAGCGGCTCAGATGTCGGGAGTAAATGACGACCACTAT